>CM017565.1:18820680-19108243 GCA_007844125.1 Sinonovacula constricta
GTTTGAGCAAGTGTCCATTAGACAGACGGGTGTAGTGTTTGAGCATGTGTCCATTAGACCAGACGGCTGTAGTGTTTGAGCATGTGTCCATTAGACCAGACGGGTGTAGTGTTTGAGCATGTGTCCATTAGACCAGACGGGTGTAGTGTTTGAGCATGTGTCCATTAGACCAGACGGCTGTAGTGTTCGAGCATGTGTCCATTAGACCAAACGGGTGTAGTGTTTGAGCATGTGTCCATTAGACCAGACGGGTGTAGTGTTTGAGCATGTGTCCATTAGACCAGACGGGTGTAGTGTTTGAGCATGTGTCCATTAGACCAGACGGGTGTAGTGTTTGAGCATGTGTCCATTAGACCAGACGGGTGTAGTGTTTGAGCATGTGTCCATTAGACCAGACGGGTGTAGTGTTTGAGCATGTGTCCATTAGACCAGACGGGTGTAGTGTTTGAGCATGTGTCCATTAGACCAAACGGGTGTAGTGTTTGAGCATGTGTCCATTAGACCAGACGGGTGTAGTGTTTGAGCATGTGTCCATTAGACCAGACGGGTGTAGTGTTTGAGCATGTGTCCATTAGACCAAACGGGTGTAGTGTTTGAGCATGTGTCCATTAGACTAGACGGATGTAGTGTTTGAGCATGTGTCCATTAGACCAGACGGGTGTAGTGTTTGAGCATGTGTCCATTAGACTAGACGGGTGTAGTGTTTGAGCATGTGTCCATTAGACCAGGCGGGTGTAGTGTTTGAGCATGTGTCCATTAGACCAGGCGGGTGTAGTGTTTGAGCATGTGTCCATTAGACCAGACCCCACTTGCAGAATCCTATCTCCGTTAGGATTTTACTTAAGGTAAAATATTGACACTAAGAAACCTTCTTACATAGATAATGCCCATGATTTTGCTATTTGTTATTCTTATATCATATTATCTTGGAAAGTAAGAAATAATATACAATAAAATATTTGATATTGAGTAAAATCTCAACTTAGAAATGTTTCTGCAAGTGATGTCTGTTTCCCATGACGACCAGTTCACTATAAAACCACTCATCATTACATCATACAGCTGTAAATACCACACAATGTTTTAGACCTGTCCACTTTATTCACTTTCATGAGACACTGTAACTGTAAAGACCACGCTATAAATATTATTATGCTATAAATTCCATTCTGCTATAGAAACGAAAGTATACTATAACGAACTCGTTTCGCTGAAAATCATTTCGTTATAAAAGTAAATCTTTCCTATACATTAAAGCATCAAACATAAAATTCCATTTTCAAACCTTTTTGCTAGTATGACACTCTTTGCTGTTAAGATCAGTCCGCTGTTAACACAACTGCAATTAATATAAATAACTTTACCACTTCATCATTTAGAGGATGTAAAGAAACTTTACCATAAACTGCTGCGCTATGAAGATATATTTATATCATGATATTTTATTACGACACCCTCTCTATAAAGACTCCTTCGTACATATAAATGCAGCACTAAATGTTTATTATAAATAAATTTGGTTGTTAAACCAGCTATGAGTTGATGTGATCTTGTCTGTAAGACTACTTTCTGTAAACAAAAGCAGATTCATTAATAGTAACATCTGCTCAGAAACAAACCATATTGTCTCATATCATCATCATCCATTGCAACGAAGTGAAAGATACAGGCCTGGCAAACAAAAATGCAATTTGGCAAAAACACACAATCTTGATCTTTAAAGTTTTAAATGGCATGATCCTTGAAGACATTTTTTTATATCAAGATAAAAAGATTTTGTTCAAAGTTCAAAGAAAAATTACAAAACAATGCTTCGTTTTAACGCATGGTTTTATTTTAAAGATGGTGTGCTAATGTTTGGACCAAATTTTGTTGCTCAAACAACTAAATAAATTGTTGTTACAGATCCCGCGAAATGTTGTTTATAGATGCTCTTCATATGTTTTAAAGAGACGAAGCCTAACAACCCTCTCGTCATTACAAACATGTTTTTCCTATCTAAGCCACGCTGCAAAGTGAGCTATCTTTAGACCGAGAAGGACTCACGACCACTTACCTTCGAGGTTACAATTATATCATCGTTCGAATTATTCTCTCTGGCCTCGATGTTTATTTTTAGCAGAAATCCCCGTCGTGATTATTTATAGATTTAGAAAGGATAAGCCTTTAGCGCTATTTATTTCACAATTTGTATTGTGTAACACTTGAAGTAGTATTCAAACACGAGTTTATTAAGAATTAATTTAACCCAAACAGGAGTAAGATATTGTTTTTGCAATATGCAAACTAACGGATCCCACCTTTAAATGTGTGTGACACATTCAGTCTGAGCTGAATCAAAATCAGATCAAAAGCTAAAGTAAATATTACAGAATTGTGTCTTAAGTGAACGTCCAAACGTCGTCTGAAAAAATATGGTATTGTAAGGGGCGCAAATTATGCAAGCGGGTATCGGTAAAAGTATTGATAGTTGTGTCCCTTACATCGGATAGGGGCACTGACTATGACGTCACCAGTTTGATGACGTAATTGCGTGCAAAATAGTCGTCTGTTTCCTTCTTTCATTTCCATTGTAAACAATATGGTTGATCGCCGAAAAGAGTTGAGTGTTGACATAAAAGAAACGATAGTTTCACTGTTTTACTCTGGCATTCGTCAAGCTGAAATATTTCGAAGGTTGGGGATTCCTAGGACTACAATTACAGGTATATTGGATAGACATAGACACCGTAGTAACGTAGAAAACAGGACACGATCTGGTGCACCTTCAAAACTGAGTGAGCGGGATACTCGGATACTTCTAGTAGTTAAACAGAACAGAAACAGATCGTTGTCGGACATTACCAGCATTTTAAATCAGTCAAGGGACTCAGCAGTTTCAAAGCGTACAATTCAAAGGAAATTGTACAGTGAAGGATATCACAGGCGGGTTGTAAGAAAGCGTATCAGGATAAGAGGGGTGAACAGAAAGAAGAGACTAAACTGTTGTAGAGCTAACAGACCCAAAACTGTTGACCAGCATTGGAAAAGGCTGATATTCAGTGATGAATGTAAGTTTGAAATTAGAACTGATAAAAATGTGTTCATATTGAGAAAGGTAGGGGAAGAATGGTTGCCATGTTGTCTTGCGACTCCTCCCACCCCAAGCTTAGTCTAATGATATGGGGATGTATTACATATGATGGTGTTGGAAAAATAACTGTGGTTGATGGAAATATTAATGCACAGCAATATATTGAATACTTGATAATAACCTCTGGGGTGTTGATGTTCGCTATTTTCCAAATGAAGATTATATCTTTCAAGATGACAATGCCCCCGTCCATAGAGCTGGTATAGTGGCTAATTATAAGCTTAGAAATAACATTCACTCTATGTTATGGCCCGCCCAAAGTCCGGACTTAAATATTATAGAAAATATTTGGTATCTATAGACTTCAACGTAAATTGAGGGCTTATAAAGAAAGAGTCAACTCTAAGGAGCATTTGGAGCAAGCAGTAAGGAGTGTGTGGAGTATATATGAAGTCTAGATTCGTCTATTCCGAGGAGGATACACAATATTCTCATGTCTAGAGGTCACATTATTAAATATAAAGGTATGTCATTTTGTTATACATTACGTTGATCAGTTTATTATTGTACAGTTTTTTTACGCATGACGTCGGCCATCTTGGATTTGGACGTTCACTTATGGCACGACGCAGCTTGCTAAGAAGGTCTCTTAATCTTTATCTAAATGTGTTAGCTAAACTGTGGTGTTCTCACAGATTTAATTAAAGAAATCTATAAAATGTGTATTTCAGTGTCGTAGAAAACTACTTAAATAACTTTTCGCCAATTATGTTGTGACTGTGAGGTATACGAAAACATAGCTCTGGAAGATTTGTTTGTTTTTGAAGAACGGTAGAAACACCGAAGAATTTAAAAGGTGTCTTCTAACACAAATATAGTTTTGGAAATAAATGAAATGACATTTTATCTTAGACAAAACCCACATATACCAAGTGTTTAACTTAAGCTTCACACTAAAACATATCAAAGGTGTGAATAATACAAACAATTCAATACAAAAGTGTATGACACATAAGACCAAAACGACGGAAATAAGTGCTGGCACTTTTTTGAGGCACCATTGGTATTGGAAGCATTTCATGGTTACCCTTTTTTCTAGATTCATTTTTGTTTATAAAGTAATGTTTACTTTTCTGTTGTACAAATGAATTGTCTGTTACCAAGTGTATGCATCGGTTGCCAAAATAAATCTATTGACCCATAAATGGTCTCGCCTTTCATAAACACACACACAGACACACACAGACACACACAGACACACACAGACACAACACAGACACACACAAACACACACACACAGACAGACACACACAGAGAGACACACACACACAGACACACACACAGACACACACAGACACACACACAGACACACACATACACACAGACAGACACACACACACACAGACAGACACACACGCACAGACAGACACACACACACAGCCACACACACACAGACACAGACACACACAGACACAGACACACACAGGCACACACACAAACACACACACACACACAGACACACACTCACAGACAAACACACACACAGACACACACACACACTCACACAGACACACACACACACAGACAGACACACAGACACAAACAGACCCCCCCCCCCACACAGACACACACTCACAGACAAACACACAGACACACACACAGACACACACACACAGACACACACACACACACACACTCACACAGACACACACACACAGACAGACAGACACACAGACAGACAGACAGACAGACAGACAGACACACAGACAGACAGACAGACAGACACACACACACACACATACACACACACACACGAATAAGCGTTGGTCGAAGCTTATCACAAAGGTCATAACGGAACATACTCACAAGAGATTTCGAGTTCGAATCATACAAAATCCAAACAATGTCTAGTATTTGTTATTATGATATTTTGTCTTTTAAAGTTCCTACATTTGCCGACAAAAAAACTTTCTAGTACTAGTTTCAAACCACATACCGTTTTAAGCGGTTATGAAGAAGATGAAACAATATGTGGTTTAAACGGAATGACCGACACACTTTCTAGTGTGACAGAAATGGCTAACGTTTACTTATTTAATTAACTATCTCCATCTGTCGTCTGTGTTGCTGATGGTCATTTAATAAATGCCATATACTGAGCCTGACGGCAACTTTCAATGGAGATACAAAGAGATATAGGTACAACGGATACAGATATCATTTCGGCTCTTCGGTCAGTAACAAATGTAAAGCTTACTTCATATCTTGACCAAGTTACATCTTTTGTACTTTCTTTTAAATTCTCTCCTCTCTCCCCCGCTCTCTCTCTCCTCTCTCTCTCCCCCTCTCTCCCCTCTCTCTCTCTCTCGTCTCTCTCACTCCCTTCCTCCCTCTATCTTTCTCTCTCCCCCTCTCTCTCTATCTCTCGTCTCTCTCCCTCCCTCCATCCCTCCCTCCATCTCTGTATCGTCTGTCCCTCCCTCCATCCATCTCTCTCTGTATTGTCTGTCTCTCCCTCCATTCATTCCTCACTCCCTCTCTCTCTCTCTCTCTCTCTGTATCGTCTGTCTCTCTCTCCCTCCCTCTCTCTCCCTCCCCTCTCTCTACCTCACTTTCTTTCTCTCTCTCTTCCTTCCTCCCTCCCTCTCTCCCTACCCTCTCTCTCTAGTCTCTCTCTCCCTCTCTCTCCCCCTCTCTCCCCCCTCTCTCCCTCTATCGCCCCTCCCTCTCTCTCCCTCTCCCCCTCCTCCCCCTCTCTCTCGCTGACTCCTTAACATTGTTAAATGTAAGGTACAAGTTCAATTAGGATTGCTGGTGTTACTATTAGGCTAAAATATTAAGTTTGATACCTGAAGTTTTGTTTTCTTATTCAATTTTAAGATTGACTCCCTTAAAAATTAAAACATAAACTTTAAGTAAAATAATAATTATCTATAAGTAAAGCTAGTAATGAGGAATCCCGGGAAACAGTGTAAATACTGTTACATTAGAATCAAAGTGTAAAAAATGCAAACACATCTTTATGCCTGGAACGGGTGTTAATCATATAATTATTGTTTGTAAATAAATTATAGTTACAGCAATGTCGTTATAACAATACCACTAATGTTAAAATCTATATTTAGTCGAATTCCCATTACGGTCTTAATGGAAAACAAGAAAATATAAAATTTAGAATAATCTAATGATATTTGGTGTGCTTCAGAAGAATCAACTTATTTTTGGCCTGTATTAAAATTTTTAATATTTGGTGTGAACAAGAACAGCCAACTGATCTTTTGGCATTATCAAAATTATTCATTGACATTTGGTCTGTACCCGAACAATAATCTGATATTTGGCGCGTTTCCGAACGAGACACTGATGTTTGGCTTGTATCAAAACATTTAATTGATCTTAAGTGTGTATCTGAATAATCATCTGGTGTTTGTTTTTGGCGTGTATCGAAATAATAAACATTAGCGTAAATAGGCACAAATATTATTTGGGGTCTTTTAAAATAATCTATTGATATTTTGCGTGTATCATAACAATCAAATGATATTTTTGGTGTTCCAAAATAATCTATTTTTGTTTGGCGCGCAACTGAACAAAAAAGAGATATATCTGGGTTGTGTAATCAATAGGTATTTGACATTTACTACAATATCCTGGGACATTTGGTGTGTAAGACTATCAACATAATCGGTCAGTATTTTGAAGGTTTCAGAAAAATCAACTGATAATTGCTGGTGAGTGTTAAAGAACTAAAAGATTAAATTCAATTTGTAATGATGGTAATTCATTAAAACTTGATGGAAATATATAGACATTGCAAGTTTTTTCAACGGGTTGTTTGGGACCCTACGCTGATTGGTATCATCCCTCTCAGATTTCCACCTTTCTTCTCTACAGAGACCCCCTTCTGGTAACCTCGTTAACGCCTAATCAATAACAGCTCCTACATTCCAGAAACTATAGCGGAAATACATATTTATATATAACATATACAACGCCTTTACTGGGTTATTGTGTCGTGGAAGGGTCAGCCTATGGCTACATAACAAAAGAGTGTCCCTCGGCACCTAATGTGGTTCTTTTTCCTGATGGCCGTATAATAAAGGCCAATTTGTTGCCTTCCAACAGTCGATGATATAGATAATCGGCAATCGCTTCTCCATTCAGTAGCTCTACAGCAGTAACGGTGTCGACTTAATTTATTGCATTTGTTCATCGAGAGGGATGCTTTTAATTAAATTGTAGCGAAGGTTTACTCGCTCTTGTAAGAATGCCGCGAAAAAAGTTTGTGTAATGCCAAGTTCAGTTTTAATATTCGCATGCAACAATGTTAAATGAAGTTAATCCGCCGTCAATTGATGATGGCCTACGCTCGATAGACTGCGTAACTATGTCACCAGAGTGTCGCGTGGATAATTGAAATCTCGAGCTAATCTGCTCGGTTTATTGGACTAAGGTTGGCGTTTGTGCAAAAGTGTATTGATACGTTATTACGACATCGTACGCGCACATGTTGAGGATATTTTGCTCTTGTGATTTTCCGCGTGTTTTGAAGTTGATGAGACTGTGTGGTTGTTTTAAAAGAGTGTTTGTGTCGCGACACTATGAATTAGTCAAGGATACAATTTATGTGCCATTTGTTACTTTATTCAGGTGTAGATACGTGTTAAGTGTTAAAGGCAGCTAATTTGTATTTTATATCAAGTGGTACTGATTGTTTATGTGCTGAAGTTTGATTGTGGATATATTCATATATTAAATAATTACACCAACACAGGCACAATGGGACTTATGATACGAGCGAGGAAGAAAAGTAAGTTATATTTGCGCACTTGATTAAGAACTGTATCCACGTTTCTGCTGAAAATAAAAGTAGAAGAATGTCTCCTTGTTTAGTCAAAATAGTAAAAAAATGTGTCTAAAAAGATTCGAGTTTTACGTTTTCAACTTGTCAGTCTCCAATGCGTCGTAGCGAGTCCTACTCAGCGTTTAAAACTATTATTACAAATTGAATTTTATCTTTTAGTTCTTTAACACTCACAAGCAATTATTAGTTAATTTGTCTTAAACCTTCAAAATACTGACCGATTATTTTGATAGTCTTACACATCAAATGTCCCAGGATATTGTAATACATGCCAAACACGTATTGATTACACAACCACAATTATCTTCTCTCTTTGTCTGTTCAGATACGCGCCAAATAACAATAGATTATTCAGGAACATCAAAAATATCCTTCGATTCTTATGATCCACGCCAAATTACATTTGACCGATTATTTTGATAGTCTTACACACTAAATGTCACAAGATATTGTAATACATGCCAAACACCTATGTCAAAATAGTAAATATGTCTCAAAAGATTCGAGTTTTAAGTTTTCAACTTGTCAGTCTCCAATGCGTCGTAGCGAGTCCTACTCAGCGATAAAAACTTTAATGTTAGAAGAATTCCTGCTGACATGCACAAAAGAAGTTGGGTTGGATAATTCAAGACAACTGAATTCTTATTATATTTATAATTGTGTTAATAGACATGGTAATGCGTGTTTTAAATGCACCCCAAACGAAACATTTCGACATAAAATGCAAACGTTTGCTCTATTATTGCTCTATTATAATTGATTGCAAGGTTATCTGTCTCAGCAGCAACACGTGTATGTATACAACACATATGATCAATAAGGTAGTTATGTCACATGACGAAGGGCATAGAGCATTGATATTTGCATTGTTTTAATAATGCAACAGAAAAAACAACGTTCAATACGTTTTGTTTATACTTCTTTTTCTGTATGCCTTTACATACATATTGGAGTCCTAATATTAGTGCATAGTTTTATTGCAGCTCTTCTTTGATATGCGTTGTTAAACGACCGTTTGTCATTGCAATTTTCATCAATTAAAACCCTTTAAATAATGCATCATCGATTATCATCGTCACTTTAGTTTTTTTTTTATTTGTGAAATGAAACTTGTTAGGATAGCACAAGACTCCTCAATTGAAAGGTTGTTAGTCGCTTTAAAATGTGCTCTCCATCTTTAACATATCGTATTTTTACCACTTTTATATACATTGCCATGGTGAGAAAATTCGAGAATGCTCCGCTCCCTTAGTCACGTGACACATAACCCGCTGATCCCTGATATGGACAGAAAACAAAGATAGTTTATTTATTTTGCAAAAGGCAATATTGTCCATGTGCATAAACATATATTTATACAATAAGAAATATAAACATGAATATGTCGAAACAATGTAAACGAAAAACAACTATAAATGCATTCACATTTCCGGTAATGGTGTCCTTCTCTGGAGAAAAGTGGATACATTTAAGCATTTTACATGGGAATATTTATGAAAGTCAGTTTAGTAAGTCAGTAAGATAAAACTTATCAATACATGAAAAATGTTATGTCATAGATTAACATAATCATTTACGTATGTTAGCTGAAGTATACACTTAATGACACTACTAAAATAGAACATACTTTTGGATTATGCGAATATTGTATGTACTTGTACACTGTATATTTTAAAGGTATTTACAGTATTTACAAGGCAAATCTTCAGTATAATAGGGTAGATATAATGTAGTCTGGTCTAATATTCATGCTTTTAATAAATGTTCCTATTGCTGTAATTTATCTATTTCAAGCTGACAGAGTAAATGAATGTTGCATCAAGGTCTATATAACAAAGACTCACGATTTGCCATGCATTGAAAAATGTATATTGATAAATTTCTAACCTCTTTTGTATTTTCACTTTTCATTAACTGTATAAACATACAGATCGCGTAGTTTGACCAATAAAACAAATTTAACAAAAGATAGACATAGATTAGAGAAGTCAACGAAATGTATGCCTCCGAAAAATATGACGATCGGAAGACACTGGGAAGAAAGTATGTAATTAAAATTCTTGCTTAACATTTTTTGTGAACACTTCTCTACCATCTGACTAATTGAACAACCAAGTTATCTGGTTTGTTACAAATACTCATTTATAAAAATAGTATAAAAAATGTTATTTTCATTAATCCCATCTTATTCAACATAATGCCTGATTATTGTGAAGTATGAACTTTATAGTTTAGCGCCTAATCAAAACACGAATGCCACACGATGGCTAAAACACCTGTGTGTATACATAGGTTCCTTAAGTATCACATTTATTTCAAATACCTTTCTTTAGCAGTTAGCACTTGTAATAAATTCTTTACATTTGATGGAGTGCACATTTTGACAGCATTTTCATGCTTTTATTGGGGTTTCTTTTTTTTTTTTTTTAAATCTTCGTTTACTTAATGTAAATAACCTGTATATTTTGTGCCCTGTTATGGCTATTTATTGAATATTGTTTGTCAATAAACTATGTTTTATTAAATCAAGGAGTCTTGACGTATGTTGTTTAAATAAATACCGATAATGTAAATAACCTGTATATTTTGTGCCCTGTTACATGTATGGCTATATGTCGAATATTGTTTGTCAATAAATTATGTTTTATTAAATCAAGGAGTCTTGACGTATGTTGTTTAAATACCGATCCTATGAACATCACACACCTGACATTGATTCTGTCCCGACTAAATGTAAACATCACTTGTCTACGCAAGGTAACTGCCGAATGCCCCGTTGTTTAATAACCAACGCTTCGTTATTCTTCGATCGCCGATTCGACACCCGCTACACGTAATACAGACGCGACAGTGTGTGAAAGACTTCATGCAACGACTTTATTCAAACGCCGTATAAACTTCATCCAGTATTCAGATGCCGTATGACGACGTCCGTTGCTCCCTTAACAATGGCAAAGTCTTGCTTTCCCCTTGGGATTGCGTATGTATAGATGGGAAATGTTAATGGTTAGGCAAGCGCAGATCAAGACCTTTCACAATAATTGGGATGTCATACATACAGGCCAATATATTATATATTCGATTGTTATAGCTATAATATAGGACAACGTAAACCGGTTTCTGGCGTAAAACACACAGGGAAGATGTTTCCGAACGGTTGTAAGACTTACTCTTGATAAAACTGCCTTAAATAAAAATATGATTATGAATTTTCGATGCGACATGTGTGTAAGATGATCATTGAAAACGAAATTAGTTTTTCTAGATGTGACGAAAATCAAAACCATAAGGAATTAAATAATAAAAACGAAATATTCTTCATAAATTTATTTTTATATCATTTCGTTAGGTTATTTGATACCTTTGCAATCCCTGTTATATTTTATAATTACAACAGCAACAACATCCACGAGGCTTTATTGGTAGCACAGAAAAACGAGCATCGGTACCAGTTTAGAACGCCATTTATGTAAACAGACCGGCATTTACATATTCACTCCAGAGCATGAACACTTATCTTCAATATATTTATTTATTTACTGTACGATGTTAATTTGCTCTTTCAACAAGGTGACTCATAGGCCCGCTGGGCCGGGTGTTATTTTGCTTGCTTTTTGTGATATTTTAACACCATTGTATAATCTGTACATAATGTAAACACAAGTCACTACAATAAAAGATAATCTTGTCTTATTGAGGTCAAATATGGCTGCGGAAATTCTTTCTTTCTCTTTTTTTTTTGTTTCTTTTTTTCTTTTTTTCTTTCTATTTCGTTTTTCTTTCTTTCTTTCTTTCTGTTACTTTCTTTCTTCCTCTCTGTCCATTTTTCTTTCTTTCACGAGGCACGCAGTGGTAGATAGGGATGAAATGTAGCTATTTTGCTTATGTTCGGCTTATAAATTATATGTCTACTTTATGTGTATAGATATTGATGCAAACTTCCTGATCGTGTAGAAATTATTGCACATATGTCTACTTTATGTGTATAGATATTGATGCAAACTTCCTGATCTTGTGTAGAAATTATTTCATATATGTCTACTTTATGTGTATAGATATTGATGCAAACTTCCTGATCGTGTAGAAATTATTTCACATATGTCTACTTTACGTGTATAGATATTGATGCATACTTCCTGATCTTGTGCATGAAGTGTTTCACATATGTCTACTTTACGTGTATAGATATTGATGTAAACTTCCTGATCTTGTGTAGGAATTATTTCACATATGTCTACTTTATGTGTATAGATATTGATGCAAACTTCCTGATCTTGTGTAGGAATCGTTTCACATATGTATACTTTATGTGTATAGATATTGATGTAAACTTCCTGATCTTGTGTAGGAATTATTTCACATATGTCTACTTTATGTGTATAGATATTGATGTAAACTTCCTGATCTTGTGTAGGAATCGTTTCACATATGTCTACTTTATGTGTATAGATATTGATGCAAACTTCCTGATCTTGTGTAGGAATTATTTCACATATGTCTACTTTATGTGTATAGATATTGATGCAAACTTCCTGATCTTGTGTAGGAATTGTTTCACATATGTCTACTTTATGAGTATAGATATTGATGCAAACTTCCTGATCTTGTGTAGGTATTGTTTCACACACATGTCTCCTTTATGTGTATAGATATTGATGCAAACTTCCTGATCTTGTGTAGGAATTGTTTCACATATGTCTACTTTACGTGTATAGATATTGATGCAAACTTCCTGATCTTGTGTAGGAATTGTTTCACATATGTCTACTTTATGAGTATAGATATTGATGCAAACTTCCTGATCTTGTGTAGGAATCGTTTCACATATGTCTACTTTATGTGTATAGATATTGATGCAAACTTCCTGATCTTGTGTAGGAATTATTTCACATATGTCTACTTTATGTGTATAGATATTGATGCAAACTTCCTGATCTTGTGTAGGTATTGTTTCACACACATGTCTCCTTTATGTGTATAGATATTGATGCAAACTTCCCGATCTTGTGTAGGAATTGTTTTACATGTGTTTACCTTATGTGTAGTCTATGGCATATAATTGCCGATAACGTGTCTTCAGAATATGAGCTTATCTTATTAATCAATTTATAATTAATGAACTAAGGATTATTCAATTCAGTCCAGCTGAAAACATTCCTTCCCATGATATTATCGTTTTGTTAATAATATTATGATGCATGCATGATTGCACGACAGCTTAATTAATATGCTTTTGATCTCAATTTCTTTTTTTCACAATCGACATTAAAGGAAGACGTATTGTTATCCAGTGTCTAAGGCGGAGTAATATAGTCTATGCGCTGTCCTTCCGTCCGTCCGTTTTTCTGTTCGTCCTTCCGTCCACTTTTCTGTTCGTTCTTTGCTATTTCAAAGGACGTCGGACGATTGATAATTATCACTTATTACATATTCCTTGTTTGATACGGTTGAATGAAACTGACGTTAACTTAATTAATTAATAATTATTGATGAAGTATTGATAATATTTAGTCATTCTTTTATTCATGTTTTCAAATATATTTCAAAGTGTTTTAATTATGTTTTTATGTATTACAATGTAATTAAAATGGCAAACTTTCGAGAGCTTTAACATTGACCATTTTATGTACAAGCCCTTAACTTTTGTTATTTCATTGCTGTAACAATATTGTAGATTTAATACAAAGCGACATAGGCTAGTTCAATAGTTGATATAAGGAGTGCGTAAAAACAATATTCAACATAGTACGAGTGATAAAAAAGCTGTTACTTGCGTTTGTATTTAATTTTATTGAGAAGCCACGATAGTAACATATAAATTTTCACTGCATTAAGACTAAAAGCAAATACCACTTATATTTAAGCACGAATATACGCCTTCAAAGTAAATATCCAATTATAAAATGGCAATAAAAGATTATTACGATTATCAATAAATAAATGAAAGATTAATTACAGACATCCATTAAGTTCAACATTGGTTCTCTGTAATGATTGGAAAAACGGTGTTTTGTTGCTGAATTGTAAGTGAGGACACATTAACGTGGCTTCATTATTGAGGACAAAAAACCCACAACAGTTTTGATAATGTTTTGTTTTACACGTAGTCTGCTAAAAATACCTAATCCATTCATATGTTCTAGATTCTTCATGAACTAAATCGAGTATCTTGCACTGCCGCTTTATCGTCATCGTTGGTGACTATAATTATAGTCGATTGAGTAATTGGGTAGCATGCACATTTTTGCGTGTGAAAAAAGTCTTCAATGAAATTCTTTGTTGTTGATGAAGCATTGATTTATGAATTGTTAATAAAAATACGAACACTTGGTTTTGGCGCATATAGGACGATTTAATTTACCCAGCGCAGCAGACACTCAGTTGTCAAACAATGGCATTGTTTATGTTTTGTGCGAAATACATTTAGGCATATTCTTCTTCCGACTTCCGGCGAACAAAACGATCGTGATTTCAGTAAGTATTACAGCACCAGATACATCCAATGGATGATTGTCCCGAGGACGGAATTACCCGAGGAGTTCCGATTGACCGAAAGCGGTGTCACAGTAAGCTATCCCCTTGCAGGAAATTAAAAATGAGATAAAGTAAAACACGTATTGCCATATTGAAAGCTTATGAGAATTTCTTGATAAACTATATCATTCGTTTCATACAATAGTTTTTAAATTAGTTACAATTTATTATATTGTTTTGTCAAACATTTTTTATGAAATTATGAAAAAGAATATTTTCTAGAAGACAAAATTTCTTCTGCCAGGTTTTGCAACGACTTTTGCCCATTAATAGATTGTTCTTACTGAAATCCTTCGTTTAACCCTGTTTTATTTGCTTGCATTGTTTTTACGATGAAACTTTTAATAAATATGTTAAGTATATCTAAAAAACAAACAAACGAACGAACAACACACGAAATTTCCCCCGTGCTTTCTACGGATGGGTTGATTTGTCAAAACTTTATGAAATTGCCGATTTAACAGTTCGACTTCCATAAAATATTTGGTTTTGTATGCAAACGAGTGTTGGTGATATTAATTATTTGTGTCGACCTTTGCTTTTAAAGAGAATATGTTTAGTGTTTTTTTTATTTATTCTAACTTAGTCTACTTAAAAATGTAATATCTAATAAAATAGGAAACTGTCCTATAAGAACAACCACAGATATTAAAATTTAGACTTCCATTTGACAAAGGCCCACGAAAATTTATGTTTAATTGACAATATCACTGAGACAAAACATTATACACATAGACGACATCAACAACAAGTGTTATCTCCTATACACGTCAGTCGGTAAAAAGGACCGATTAGTTTGCAAAAACCTGGTTGCGGAGCACTCCATTCTTGCACTACCTGAAAGGTGGTATCCGACTGTTTGGTCCAAATATTTTTTCACAAATAACCAAAGTAAGTGATTGTTACCTGAAAAGGTCCTGCAAAATGATGTTCATTGATGCCAACGATATGTGAGAACAGTGCAGAATAAATCCGCAATCGTCAATGTAAACAGTTATTTCTTATCTGAGCCACTCTGCAGAGATAGCTATTTTTAAACTAATAAACAATATGACAAATAACTTTTGAGATGACATTATATCGTCATCTGGGTAAGCCGCCTTGACGTCGATGTCTATTTTTAAGCCAAGATCACTATCATGCTTATTTATAGATTTAGTAAGAATGAACATCTAGATTAATTCTGTTCGCAATAAGTACAATCTAACAATATAGGTAGCGTTCAAAATCGTCGTAACTTAGACTAAAGTATAAGTTTACGCATAAATAGTTCCAAAATGGTCCCAAACAGTGGAAATATTGTTACATGCAAGTGATATATAAACAAACTGTAGGACGCTACCTTTAAGCCTTTTCTTAAAGACAAACATTGTAAATAAAAACTTCCAACCTAAGTAAGACAACTAACACTAATCACCTGTAACGGGAGTTTAAAAACTTGCCAAGGAATAAATTTACAAACAGTATAACAATAATTATACTGAACAGTCAAAATACTTTGTACAGTTGATTAAAACATCGGCTTTTCGAAAGAGAAAACCGTTTGAAAAAAAAGTCCATGACGTAAAGAGAAGATGTTCATGACGATACAATTGCTGTGAAACGCTGTTTATTGATACATCTGTATCTGTTTATCTATATCTATATGAAAGAGGAAGCAAAAACAATATATTACTTACATCCATTTCCTATCAGAGCCACGCTGCAGTTATCTATTTCTAAAACTAAGTAAACCACGTGACCTCCCATCTTTGAGATTACCTTTTATCATCACCCTGGTTATCTGCTCTGACGTCGATAACTACGTGGTATTAAAAAAACTTATCTTACTTATTTATAGATTTGGAAAGAATGAACAAGTAGACCGAGTAGTTACAAGATTTGTACTGTCTTACAAATAAGATATTGTTCAGAATTGTATTATCTTAGACTAAAGTTTGATTTTTTGCAAGAATTGTGACCCATCCCATAAACAAGGGTAACCTATTGGTACATAGATTTGATAGGACAACCGTCATTATATGCATGGAGGGAAAACACTTTTGATCCATATGTCTTATCATAGTCTATTGTTCACCATGGATGACTTATTGTCTGCAAGCGCATTTCGACAACAGTGTTACAATCATCTTTTAAATTGGTGTCCGGCATTTTGGGCCGTTCTTTTCTTTCTTTCAAGCAACGAAATAAATTATTGTTTCCTGAAAAGATCCCGCGAAATTCTGCTTATTGGTGCACTACATCACTGTGAGAATCATAACACCCCACGTGCCTTTACAAACAAATTATTTCCTATCAGAGCCCACGCTGCACAGTTAGCTATTTTTAAACTAAGACAATCAGGTGTTCAAGAGGAATCTATGTTTAGTTTTTTTTTCTCTAAAATGGTCACACCCAAATTATCGGCAAATTGTTTTTTTCAAGAGTGACACATAAACAATTGCCCTCTTAACATATTTGCAAACGTTCATGGTCACTGTTATAGTAGAAAACTTACTGAGTAAATTATATGTTTATGTAGACATTATGCCTCGATCCCCTAGTAATGGCTGGTGAGATGTTTCATTTTTAAGTTAAAGGTAGACTGTCGGATACCAACTTTAATGAACAGAATGAAACCATTTTCTATTGTGGCGTGTACAAAGAACACTATTTTCATGAACCAAATAGAAAGCTAGGACCAAGCACCAGTATTATGATTGTAAATATGACCTTTCAAACATTATGCCATTTCACTGTCACTGCACTTAGTCAGTGATTCGATTGCGCTTCTGTATATTCGGCAGCCATCGGTCATAGTCGAACAATGTTATTATTATGTATCTGCGTTTGTTAACATTTATGATAAAAGCTTGTGATTATAATTGACAATAAATGTTTAGTGAATTATGTTATCGCCCCCAGGAGATGCGTGATTGTGACAATAGACAGTATTATCGAGTATTTTCCTGCTGAATGCTTCGTTGTGGTAATGAGAAATCCTAAATTGGCAGTTTGTGATTTGAAATGCAAACGACCCACAGCCATGCATTGAAAGCATAAAGCACGAAATTAAATTATACACTATGACCAAACAAAGTGTGTGATCTTTTTTCTACCGAAGTAAAAAAGTATTTAGCCACTATTAACTATCGGTAACTTTAATATATATATATATATATATATATATATATATATATATATATATATATATATATATATATATATATATATATATATATATATATATATATATATATACACACACACAATTAATATATATTATTATATTAATTGTGTATATATTTATTGAAGGTGGTATCCGAAAGTTTGGACCAAAATATTTTTCCACTAAAAACCAAAAAAGACATTGTTACATGAAAAGATCCTGTAAAAGTCTGCTCACTGATGCCCTAGATCAGTGTGAACAGTGAAACATAAATCCTCATTTCTCATTACAAACAGGTGTTTCCTATCTGAGCCACGATGCAGAGATAGCTATTTCTATCTATAAAAACCACCCGACAACTAACTTTTGAGATTACGTTATAGGGTCATCCGGGTTATCCGCTCTGACGTCAGTATCTTTTTTTTAGTAGAGATCACTATCGTGCATATTTATAGTCTTGGAATAATTGAACTATTTAGAATGCTTTTATCGCGATTTGTTAAGTATAAGTTTATGCAAAAAGTATGCCTTAATTACCTAAAGCAGTGGTAAGGTATTGTTACGTGACTTTGATATAGGCAAACTGTCGGATACCACCTAACAGACACTAACTGTAATCATGGAACTTCCATCGAGAGTTGTTACTGGTCAATGTTTAATTATCCAGTCTATTTTCTCATTTACTTCTGTAATCAACTCACCTTACAATGTCCACTTCTGTTTTATACATTTTTACATCTGTTTTTGCCTGACACCAAACAGCCTGTTGTTGTCTCTTAATGTCCCATTGCCTTCCAACTGTTCATGTTGCATTGGTGTTTCGCATTGCCTCTGCCTTCCAGTGCTTTCTATTTTAATTCAGTAATTAAGTTGACAATACACCTTGCTAGCTTCTCGATGTGTTTTCAATTAACTCGGCCACCGCTGAAGTGACTATCTGCATATTATAGATGCTCATTTCCTTCCCATCAATGTCATTTCGTTGCATTGTATTAGAAACGTTAATATTGAAATAAACACTAGAGTCTGAGAGAATCTAGATCATAAGCTTGCGGAGATCGAGTTGATGGAGAAGAAAACGTAAATCATAATGCCAAGTGGGGATATACTTTGGGGTTTAACTTGCTAAAAGTACGACCTCATCTGTTCCGTCCCCTTTAGTTCTTGTGGTACTTCATTCTTTAAAGATGTTATCCGACATTTAGTCAACTTCAATTATATGTAACAACATCTGACCTCTCTTTGGGATATTTGTGTAGAATTTCTGCAGGAAATGTATACTTTAGTCTAAGTTTATACGTGTTTCATTAATTTTTAGGGCAGTACACTCGTTAATCAACACTTAAAATTCTTTTTAAATCTATAAATTAGAACGATTTGGGATTCATGCTTAAAACAGACATCGACGTCAGAGCGGATGACAAGGATTCGCTATAAAAGATCAGTGGTCACGTGGTTGTCTTAGTTTAAAAATAGCTTACTGTGCAGCGTGGCTCAGAGAGAGAGAGAGAGAGAGAGAGAGAGAGAGAGAGAGAGAGAGAGAGAGAGAGAGAGAAAGAGAGAGAGAGAGAGAGAGAAGAGAGAGAGAAGAGAAGAGAGAGACACAGAGAGAGAGAGAGAGAGAGACAGAGAGAGAGATAGAGACAGACAGAGACAGACAGAGAGAGAGAGACGAAATATATTTTCAATGCCAATTGTGGCGTTCTGGTCCAGTTTTTTACACAGCCCCAGGACATCAATTAACAGAATTTCACGAGATCTAGTCAAGTAACAATGATTCATTTGGTTGATTAATGAAACCTGTCGGATACCACCTTTAAAGTTCGCTTAAAATCTACCGGAAACCTCGGTGAACCCCCAAATAGGTTCTCATATACTGTTTCATGAATTTTAAATCGTAGGCGTGTTTATCACTTGAAAATCGCGTAAAGAAGAATATGGATACGTATTATTAACTGAGTTATAAATGTAACATGTACAGCTACTCACAAACTGTGTACTTATTTAACATGACTTCCAGCAAAAGTGTTGTATTTTAATGCTCCACAGACAATGTTTTGCAAAAGTTCAAGGCAAATATAGAAAATACTTTATATATGCTGTATACGTTGTACCTAATCGGCTTATGCTAATAAAATATACACGTACATAACGTAGATTCGAGAGGTTTTTCCTCTATGCTTATCAGTAGGTTATGCAGACGAAGTATCTCTCTGCAAGGTGATGCTTCACAAACTTTTAAAAACAGCAACAACAACAACAGTATTTTTAAGGTCATCATATACATATACGCGTGGAGACATTTTATTTTATTATTCAATGTGGTTTAGCAATGTTTTTTCTTTAGAAAATATTACAACATGAAAACTAGACGTGCTGTGCCCAAGTCACTTTAAAACAAATCAAAATTATGCCTTACAGAGCAAACGAAAATATCATGACAACAGCACCACTTTCTTTCATTATCAAGGTAGAAAATACGTTTATATCCTTGGCAAGTCTCTCAAATCAATGAAAACCTGCTTAGATACATGTGCATGAATATCTGTTTCCAATGATTATTAAAGCGGCAGGACGATGGGAGAAAACAAATTAAGACTGTTAGGCAGTTCTGAAAATAGTCCAAATCGAAACTCTGAATTACATTGTACCCCAGGATTGCCAATTTATGCATGGATGGAAAAGTTTTGTTTATTACTCAGCTTAGGTTTAATAAGAAAAGAGACTATTTAAAAATCCATGAACATTTTAAACGTATACAGAAACACGTTATGTGCTAACATACAGACTTCAGAAACTCATTTTCCGCCTGAAACATTCCAGAAACAAAGTTAAAAAGTCTTGATCTTGTGCAGCATTGTACCAGGGACTCTGTTACAAACACTGAATCCTTTATGTTCCAAAGTGCCCCTTCCACTGGGTGCATTCTGCAATTAATGGATTGATTGCAGACCGTTCAGCCACATACTGGACTGCTTAAAGTGCTCTATACTAGGAACCATGCAAACATATCTGTTGAAATAATGTGTGTTGTATTTTGGACTGTTTGACTGTGGATTTGATTGACAAGTTAAACATAGCCCTCGTTTGAATAATTTCACTTTACTAGAATGAGTCTTTGAAACAGGACCACTTTAATCTATTTTAATATTCTTCTAAACCACGGGCCATTGAAAACGTGTAATGTAGACGATAAAACAATGTGTCTGTCGGAGGTGGTTTTATGGTTTTAAAACCCAACAAACAATCCAATATTTAGGTAAATAAGTTGATAGAAGTTTTAACAAAGATCGAGCTTTTATAATTAAAGGTTAATCCACTGTCATAAACATGCTAAGCGCATGTCACAGATTGATAGTGTGTTTTTGTTACATCGCACCGACACAATTATGATCATATAAGTGACATCCACCTTGTTATTGGTGGGGGAAGACCCCAGACTAATGCTCGGTTTGCGGATCGGGAGGTCGCGGGTTCAAGCCCCGGCCGGGTCAAACCAAAGACTTTAAAGTTGGTAGTAGTGGCTTCCCTCCTTACGCTCGAGGCTTAGGGGAAAGCATAACGCCTGACTCGTCGGTGTCAGTATAATGGACCGGCCAGGTTCAGTCCCTGGGCACCTCATAAGAGCCCCTGTTCTATAATGATAAAAATATCGGTTGCACAGTATCGGCAAAAATGCCGGCCAATCCCATCCCAGACTTATGCCTGGGTAGAACCACCAGCGTGTCACAGGTTGTTTAACGTAAATAGACGTTTTTTGTTCACTCGAAAGGAACGCAATCTCTGAATGTTTTTAGATAAAAACCATCGCCATGTCCCGGGTTAGAGCCCTGAACTAACACGAGACGTTTACTCATTGGGCGAGGTCATTAACTGAACTAACACGGGACGTTTACTCATTGGGTGAGGCCATTAACTGAACTTACACGAGAGGTTTACTCATTGGGCGAGGCCATTAACTGAACTTACACGGGACGTTTACTCATTGGGCGAGGCCATTAACTGAACTTACACGGGACGTTTACTCATTGGGCGAGGCCATTAACTGAACTTACACGAGACGTTTACTCACTGGGCGAGGCCATTAACTGAACTTACACGGGACGTTTACTCATTGGGCGAGGCCATTAACTGAGCTTACACGGGACGTTTACTCACTGGGCGAGGCCATTAACTGAACTTACACGGGACGTTTACTCATTTGGTGAGGCCATTAACTGAACTTACTCGGGACGTTTACTGATTTGGCGAGGCCATTTACGGAACTTACACGGGACGTTTACTCATTGGGCGAGGCCATTAACTGAACTTACACGGGACGTTTACTCATTAGGCGAGGCCATTAGCTGAACTTACACGGGACGTTTACTCACTGGGCGAGGCCATTAACTGAACTTACACGGGACGTTTACTCATTGGGCGAGGCCATTAACTGAAGTTACAGGAGACGTTTACTCATTGGGCGAGGCCATTAACTGAACTTACACGAGACGTTTACTCATTGGGCGAGGCCATTAACTGAACTTACACGGGACGTTTACTCATTAGGCGAGGCCATTAGTTGAACTTACACGGGACGTTGACTCACTGGGCGAGGCCGTTAACTGAACTTACACGGGACGTTTACTCATTGGGCGAGGCCATTAACTGAACTTACACGGGACGTTTACTTATTACGCGAAGCCATTAGCTGAACTTACACGGGACGTTGACTCACTGGGCGAGGCCGTTAACTGAACTTACACGGGACGTTTACTCATTGGGCGAGGCCATTAACTGAACTTACACGGGACGTTTACTTATTACGCGAAGCCATTAGCTGAACTTACACGGGACGTTTACTCATTGGGCGAGGCCATTAACTGAACTTACACGGAATGTTTACTCATTGGGCGAGGCCATTAACTGAACTTACATGGGACGTTTACTCACTATGCGAGGCCGTTAACTGAACTTACACGGGACGTTTACTCATTGGGTGAGGCCATTAACTGAACTTACACGGGACGTTTACTCATTGGGCGAGGCCATTAACTGAACTTACACGGGACGTTTACTCATTGGGCGAGGCCTTTAACTGAACATACACGGGACGTTTACTCATTGGGCGAGGCCATTAACTGAACTTACACGAGACGTTTACTCATTGGGCGAGGCCATTAACTGAAGTTACACGAGACGTTTACTCATTGGGCGAGGCCATTAACTGAACTTACACGAGACGTTTACTCATAAGGCGAGGCCATTAACTGAACTTACACGAGACGTTAACTCATTGGGCGAGGTCATTAACTGAACTTACACGGGACGTTTACTCATTGGGCGAGGCCATTAACTGAACTAACATGAGACGTTTACTCATTGGGCGAGGCCATTAACTGAACTTGCACGAGACGTTTACTCATTTGGCGAGGCCATTAACTGAACTTACACGAGAGGTTTACTCATTGGGCGAGGCCATTAACTGAACTTACACGGGACGTTTACTCACTGGGCGAGGCCATTAACTGAACTTACACGGGGCGTTTACTCATTGGGCAAAGAGTGGTTCAATTAAAGTATTAGGACTGTATTGAACCTAAGAACCATACATAAATTTAAGAGTAGGGTCTTCTGGACCTAGGACTGGCAATACATTTGTAAGTCCTAAGACTTAGTTTGAAAAGCTCTCCCGGTCCAGCGTATGATTTAGCAAGACCTAATATGGTCTTTTGCTTCAGATCCTATGTGCGTGGGTTCGAGACCAGGTTGTGACACTTTCACAATGTCTCGCGGGGAGTCTCGGGTTCTCCCTGGACATATCTGCAGGTTTCCTTCTCCGACAATAGCTTGACGTTGCCATAAAGTCCGTTCAAGTCGTTTTAGCTTTTAATTTTATTTAATTTAAAAACAACAACCTTGACAACCTGAAAATCTGGCACACATCAATTACTTTTTTTTTTGCAATTTAAATGGGGTTTTCTCAAACTTTTAAATCCGTGCACGAATTAACATAGATATTGGCGGTTAATATCGAGTTAAAAAATAACAATTGAATCCGCTTTTTTTTCTAGTAATAATAATTATGACCTAAACCAGAGTCTCGGAGCGCAGGGTTTTATGTTTACACTTCGGTGGATATGCCGCACGATATCGTGGAATCAAACAAATAAATAATCAATTTTATTATGAATCATTTGAAAGATAATAATTGTAAATCTTTGATTGCGAGGGCATCAAATAAAAAACCCGGCACGTGGAAATTAAAAGCCTTTCAAGTCCAGATTAACAAAAGGAAAAAAGTTGACGGAAAGTTCTGTATAGAGTAGTTGTTGATATCGGGTTAGACGTTGGGGTTGCATTTGAAAATTGGACGGAATACTTCGTCAATATTTAGTTATCTATTCCACATAAGGACAAGTGGAATAAAATGGTAACTTTAAGTAAGTAAGTAATTATTTTTTTACAATGTGTAAAGTAGTTCAGCTTTATTTACATGTCTGCTATTTTTTTATTCAGCTGCCGAATTCTTCACTAACTTACCATGTCACTATTATATAAACACCTCCTTTCCTTTGTAACTCTCTTTAAGTGTATATCTACTTAAATTTAATTTTATTTTACTTGTGAAACGCTAGTACATGTGTAACTTTCTATATTATTCGTGATTATTTTGATTGTTGCAAGGAAATTATACCTTAACTCACAAAATGTTTGTTTAAATACATCGATATATAGCTTTGATTATATTCACTGTTATGTATTTCACACTATAAACCCAGTTGAAGCGCTATGAGAGATCTTCAGTTTTCAGCAACAAGGGTCACGTGATCAAACTCAGGGTGCGACATATCAAAGTCGTCAAATTGTCTTGTGGTATGATATAAATAGAAGTTGTAAAGCTTCATTGATTATCCTCAAACTGAGTACAGTTCCAAGTCTGGTGTGTCCAGTGTCAGGATATTGTTATTGGGTGGGGCATTATTCCAGGGATGGTACTCATACACAATCAATCGCAGTTAT
The DNA here is from genome assembly GCA_007844125.1 of Sinonovacula constricta. Taxonomy (NCBI): domain Eukaryota; kingdom Metazoa; phylum Mollusca; class Bivalvia; order Cardiida; family Solecurtidae; genus Sinonovacula; species Sinonovacula constricta. The sequence goes on from CM017565.1 coordinate 18,845,302, forward strand.
TTTTTAAGTAAGAAGTTTCCTTAAATCTAAAGACATTTCAAAAGGTATATGAAAATGTTCTTAATTTTCATTCATACTGCCATTTTATGCAAGAAATTTCTTGTTTCATTTTTTTATCTTCAAACATTTAAGGTACTTTTTAGTTGAAGTAAAACTAACTAAGATTACTTATTGGAACTCAGATGTTCACATTGATTGGCTTATTAATTTTATTCTCTCTCTCTCTTAACTTATAAATGGAAAGTGTGTTATTAATGTACCATTCCTATCATTTCAACATGTAAGAAATTTATGAGAGAGTTCGTTTGTATATTTATCTTTTTACGAGCATGTTTATTCCTTAATAATGTAGCTTTGTGTCGTGTTTGGATATCATTGTTTGAATGAAGGTCCCTATAAAATGTAAACAAATGTACACGTATTTAAAAACTGTAGTTGTTTATTAGAAATATTTTAGTTAGTAATATGATGGTCCGGTACAAAACTTGTACACGTTTTAGCTCACCAGTGCACGTTATTGTGATCGCCTTGTGTCCGACGTTACGCGTCCGTCAACATTCTTTAAACGTCATCTCCTTTGAAACCTCTGGTCTGGATTCAACAAAAAATTCTCAGAAGCTTCAGCAGACACGAGGGACACAAACATCATGACATTTGCTTTGTTCGACATTTTATTGAGAAAAAAAGGTTCTTCGTATTTTTAAATATATTTTATATATTATTTAAGTAAAAAATGTAATTCTCTTATTTCAATAACGAATATACAAAGAGTATATATTGTATGAAAATGATCAAAGTGTTAGCAAAGTGTTAAAAGGGTGTACACGAACATCTCAACTTTTATATGCCTGAATTATAGATAAGCTATCCAAGCCAAGCCTATGATTGTAAACATCAGTCAATTTAATTATCAAGAGAAATAATCACTGACGCCTTTAGTCTTGGTAGTATAGACAGGGTTGTTCCCCCTTAAACGTTGCCTTCGTTCGTTACTTCACGATTCAAAGGAAAAAAGACACAGAAGTAAACGAATAATGCAGAAAAGCAACCTGTTAAATATGTTATATTTTCTATAAATATTTAAACGACATACTGGGAGCAAATTAGCATTTTGTTGTTTTTGTTTGTTTGAAAGATACAATTATATTAACATTTTTCATAAACATAATAAGTGCAACCTGATTAAGTAAAACTTAATGTTCAAATGATATGGAAAAACATTAATAAAATATACAAAGTATGTAATAAAGTTAGCATTTTCGTGTGATTTTTAAAACTAATTAAATGAGTGATTAATTATGCGTGTAGGCAGTTACCATGATGACCTTTCATTTAAGTGAGAAAAATATCGCGGTTATATGCTTCAATCAAGTAAAACAAATAATGCCTTATCACTGGAACTGACCGTATTAATTTAACCAGGTATACATTATGTCCTTGATTTTCTTCACACTTTAAAGCACGTCGTTAAATGATATACATTTGCTAAGATAAACGCACAAATGCACTTCGTTTGATCATAGTAAGAGGTGTCTACTTGCAGATACTTACGTTTAATCCAAATAAAACGCATTTAACCTAAGCTAGATTCACGGGCTTATCAAACTTAGAATTACGAATTCGCTACACACATTCATAACACTCTATATCGATATCGAATCACCGCCTTAGTGCTGCATTTACTGTGATATCATGTCGTAAACATTTGCCTTACTGACATAATTCTAGGGAGCGAAGCGCTTGCATCTTCTTGACAGCAAGTTGTGACATTGGACGTACGCATGCGCGTAAAGTTGGTTATAGATCGCGTGGTAAATGAGGAAGGCACGACATAATTGCGAAACCAAATGTTCTTAAAAATGTTCATGATGTATGAAGCATCATTTTCTGCAAGTGGCTGTTCTTCTTTGGCATGAGTTATTGTTGTAAATGTGAAAATAATGACAAGAAGAACTGGTTTAAGGTGCAGAGTTGCATTTATGCTGATGGATCATTTGCCAAGGTAAGGTGAACATGGCGATGACGGTGACAGTGACTGTAGGTGTTGCAGGGGCAGTTGTGGTGGTTGTGGTTATGGTTGATGTGGTGGTGGTAGTTATGGTGGGTGTGGTGGTTATGGTGGATGTGTTGGTGGTGGTTATGGTGGGAGTGGTGGTTATGGAGGGTGTGGTGGTGGTTATGGTTGATGTCGTGGTGGTTATGGAGGGTGTGTTGGTGGTGGTTATGGTGGGTGTGGTGGCTATGGTGGGTGTGGTGGTGGTTATGGTTGATGTCGTGGTGGTTATAGTGGGTGTTGTGGTGGTTATGGTGGGTGTGATGGTGGGTGTGGTGGTGGTTATGGTGGGTGTGGTGGTGGTTATGGTGGGTGTGGTGGTGGTTATGGTTGATGTCGTGGTGGTTATGGTGGGTGTGGTGGTTATGGTGGGTGTGGTGGTAATTGTTATGGTGGGTGTGTTGGTTATGGTGGATATGGTGGTTATGGTTATGGTGGGTGTGGTGGTTATGGTGTGTGTGTGGTTATAGTGGGTGTGTTGGTTATGGCGGTTGTGGTGGTTATGGTGGGTGTCGTGGTGGTTATGTTGGGTGTGGTGGTGGTTATGGTTGATGTCGTGGTGGTTATGGTGGGTGTGGTGGTTATGGTGGGTGTGGTGGTAATGGTTATGGTGGGTGTGGTGGTTATGATTGGTGTGTTGGTTATGGTTATGGTGGGTGTGTTGGTTATGGTGTGTGTGTGGTTATAGTGGGTGTGTTGGTTATGGCGGTTGTGGTGGTTATGGTTATGATGGGTGTGTTGGTTATGGTGGGTGTGTTGGTTATGGTTATGATGGGTGTGGTGGTTATGGTTATGGTGGGTGTGTTGGTTTGGTGGGTGTGGTGGTTATGGTTATGGTGAGTGTGTTGGTTTGGTGGGTGTGGTGATTATGGTTATGGTGGGTGTGTTGGTTATGGTGGGTGTGTGTTATAGTGGGTGTGTTGGTTATGGCGGTTGTGGTGGTTATGGTTATGATGGGTGTGTTGGTTTGGTGGGTGTGTTGGTTTGGTGGGTGTGGTGGTTATGGTTATGATGGGTGTGGTGGTTATGGTTATGGTGGGTGTGTTGGTTTGGTGGTGTGGTGGTTCTGGTTCTGGTGTGTGTTGGTTTGGTGGGTGTGGTGGTTCTGGTTCTGTGCGTGGTTGTTGGTTCTGGTGGGTGTGGTGGTCTGGTTCTGGTGGGTGTGTTGGTTCTGGTGGTTGTGGTTTCTCGTGGGTGTGTTGGTTCTGGCGGTTGTGGTGGTTATGGTTATGGTGGGTGTGTTGGTTATGGTGGGTGTGTGGTTATAGTGGGTGTGTTGGTTATGGCGGTTGTGGTGGTTATGGTTATGATGGGTGTGGTGGTTATGGGTATGGTGGGTGTGGTGGTTTGGTGGGTGTGGTGGTTATGGTTATGGTGGGTGTGTTGGTTTGGTGGGTGTGGTGGTTATGGTTATGGTGAGTGTGTTGGTTATGGTGGGTGTGGTGGTTTGTTCTGGTGGTGTGTTTTTTGGTGGGTGTGGGTGTTAGTGGTGTGTTGGTTATGGCGGTTGTGGTGGTTATGGTTATGATGGGTGTGTTGGTTTGGTGCGTGTGGTGGTTATGGTTATGATGGGTGTGGTGGTTATGGTTATGGTGGGTGTGTTGGTTTGGTGGGTGTGGTGGTTATGGTTATGGTGGGTGTGTTGGTTTGGTGGGTGAGGTGGATATGGTTATGGTGGGTGTGTAGATTATGGTGGGTGTGGTGGTTTTGGTGGGTGTGTTGGTTATGGTGGTTGTAGTGCTTATGGTGGGTGTGGTGGGTGTGGTGGTGGGTATGGTTGATGTGGTTGTGGTTATAATTGATGTGGTGGTGGTGGTTATGGTTGGTGTGGTAATGGATGTGGTGCGTGTGGTTGTGGTTTTGGGGTGTAGGGTGGTTATGGTGGGTGTGGGGGTGGTTATGGTTGATGTGTTGGTGGTGGTTATGGTGGGTGCGGTAGTGTTTATGGTTGGTGTGGTGGTGGTAATGGTTAATGTGGTGGTGGTTATAGTTGGTGTGGTGGTAGTGCTTGTGGCATATGTGGTTGTGGTTTTGGGGTGTGGGGTGGTTATGGTGAGTGTGGGGGTGGTTATGGTGGGTGTGGTGCGGTTATGGTCGTTGTTGTGATGGTTAGTGCGGTGGTAGTGTTTGTGGTGGGTGGGGTGGGTGTGTTGTGGTGGTAATGATTGGTGTGGAGGTGGTTATGGTTGTTGCGGTGATGGTTGGTGTGGTGTGTGTGGCTGTGGTTTTGGGGTGTGGGGTGGTTATGGTGGGTGGGTTATCATTGGTGTGGCGGTAGTGTATGTGATGCGTGTGGTTGTGGTTTTGGGGTGTGTTGCGGTTATGGTTGTTGCGGTGATGGTTGGTGTGGTGGTAGTGGTAGTGGTTTTGGTGGTAATGGTTATGATGGGTATGGTAGTGGGGTAGTGGTTATTGTGAATGTGGAAGTGGGTATGGTGGATGTGGTAGTGGTGGTTATGGTAGTTTTGGTGGGGTGGTATTATGGTGGATGTGGTGGTGGTTATGGTGGTTGTGGTGGTAGTGGTTGTGGTGCGTGTGGTGGTGGTTTTGGGGTATTGTGATGGTGGTTATGGTGGGTGTGGTAATGGTGGTTGTGGTTATGGTTGGTGTGGTTGTAGTGGTTGTGATGCGTGTTGAGGTGGAGGTTATGGTGGGCGTTGTGAAAATGGTTATGGTGGGTGTGGTGAAAATGGTTATGGTGGGTAGTGGGTAGTGGTTATGGCGGGTATGGTGGTTGTTATGAGGATGTGGTTGTAGGCGTTATTGTTGAGATGGTAGTGGTTATGGTGAATGTGGTGGTGGTAGTTAGTGTGTGTTTGTGTGTGTGTGTGTGTGGGGGGGGGGGTGTTAGTAATTTCGTAAGGTCGGCCATTTGTCTGCAAACTTTTCAGCTTTCATGCAGCAAAGTGATTAATATAAGGCCGGCCATTAATCTTGTAAAAAGATAATTTACTGAGAGTATACGTAAAAATATGGTTTGTTCTGTTCTGTTACTGTTTGTCCTGTGCCTAATCAAATTTTGGTATATGTTGCAGTGCCTATAGGACTTTGCCATATATTTTTATTCATGATCACAACAGTTACTTGTGCAGTGTGGCGGTACTAAAAAAGTCTCCCCGTGCATATAATCTAAGTTATCATTTAATTTATCCTTGAGGATTGCTATGTGTATTTCCTTTAATGGACATTGGACTTTGGTTCCTCAATTAAATCGTCACATGAACATGATGCTACAACAATTTACTCTTCTCTGGTAATTTCTTCCTTAGTTCAGAAAGTTAATTTCATTTAAGATCAACCATATTCATGTAGTTCTTCTAATAGAGATAGTACATCTCTCTCTCTCTCTCTCTCTCTCTCTCTCTCTCTCTCTCTCTCTCTCTCTCTCTCTCTCTCTCTCTCTTTTCTAAACACTCTGTGGACATTATTTTTCAATGACGTCAGTACTTTCGTCATATCTTTTCAAAGAAAACGTCAGCTCTTGGGCATTTTTAATCAAATAGATCGGTCTTCTTTTTATTGCGTGCATATGAGAATTCCATCAGGAAGTGCGAAGTTAGAGCTCTGTAAAACTGGTTTAAGCACCCCAGTCGGTCCATATTGCCGACTGACCGGTCCAAGGCGGTAACTGTCGTTTTTTCTTTTGTTTGTTTGTTAAATGACTCATCACAGATTTGTTCTTACTTTTATGTTTGGCTTCCATGTGAATACCTTTTTCCTGTACCTATTCAACTTTTGATATATGTTGCAGTGCTCATAAGACTACGTCATATATTCTTATTCAAATCGTTGTATATTATTTTTTGAAAATAGTTGAGGGACTGTTTCTTTAGCTACAAATATAAAACCATTGTTCAGCTATGAACTCGCACTATGCTCAAACGTTCTCATAATCCTAACGTATTCCATATTTCTGCAATAAGTTGGGGGTCGCTCTATGAATGAATACATCAATGAAATTTAATTCCGTTGCATTTCTACTGGTGTACGTCACGCCGTTTAAAAGATTACATTTATATCATAATTCCTGATTAGCTTTAATTGTCGCGCGACTACTGCCTTAGAACGTAGGAGTATCACGTGGTGAACATTGGTATTATACCATTTCAGGGCAGCAAGCGGCACACAAGAGAAAAATGGCGGACAAGCCTTTACGACGACAGGTTTCTGTAGTAAGCAACGGCGGTACCGACAGAGACCGGGCGGTAAGTTTATTCTTTGAACTTTGACTACTTTAATTGTATACTCTCTGATGTTTACTTGTTCGTTGGGTCATATATGAAAATTCCTATATATGAACTTAGACACTATCTACAAGACGGGCAGAAAGCTTTATGATTTTTGTGTATACAGCAAAGATTTACTTTGGGTGCCAGTGGTCGATTAGGAAATGTTGTCGGCTTGTAACTCCCTTGACCTTTGATCTGGATTGCTGTTCTGGTCCAGTAAAATGTTTTGTTTTTATTGAGGTATTCCAGCTGACACGCATTGTGTTGGTGTTATCCATTACATTTGTCTGAGGCCAAGCAAAATAGCTGGATGCTGTGTATAATTGCCATGACTTTGTAAAAAAGCGAGCCAATAGGTCTATGTAGTTAAAACAACATTAAAAGGTATCCAATCTTGCTCAGTTGGCTATTACCATAAAAGTTTCTTTCGATATATTTCCTTAAATAGCATAGAGACTGTTACGATGTGTATAGATTTAATTATAATATTATGTGAAACAGTTTTCTCAAGAACAAAAATCATTTACTCTTATATCAATATCTATGAGAATATTAAAAAATGTTTAACCAAAATTCATTCTAATGTATTTTTGTTTGAAAAATTCTGCAGTTTGCTGAATGAGATAAAAAATTATTAAATGTTTAATTTTTTTCATTGTTTATTAATATAAATGTGATCAAATTTAGTTGATAAATGTACATTGTTTTTTATTATTATTTTACAATAGATTATCATGGATGATGAATGTCTGGTTTCAGATGATACCATCTGTTTGACTGCAAACAATTAAATTAACACCTTTCTACTCTCAAGACGTTTCATTCTATCACTAAAAGTTGCGCTAGTTCAACAAAAATTACCAAATGCTTCTCTCAGTATTTAATATTCAAATACGTTAAATGCTGCTCTAGAATGCTTGATATGTTAATTTTTTATAAAATTTCTTTAATTTCTTTAGATGATTATTTGTATAATATATTTCAATAACAAATGTGTTTGTTGACTTTCTTATCTGAACAATGTTAATAAGCAATGTTTCTGCTTTCCTTATGTATTGGTATGTCCTGCTGAGATTTATCGACCAATTTCTGCGCTGAGTCCAGTAAGTTACTGGAATATGTAATGTAATTTTTGAAAAAAGAAGAACAGTATACCCTTATTTTGTGAAGCAGCATTATTTCTTTTGAACCACTAATTTTCTGCTAAACAGTAACTATGTTTGTTAGCAAAAGTAAGAATATTTTAATAAAAGACACCTTCAATTACAATTAACTTTAGCGAGAAAAACAGTAGCAGTGTATATAATATGACGTTGTAATTATGCATGCAGTTAATTTCATTTGACCTGATCAGATAACATTGGCATTTAACCAAAGATATCTTAATTAATTTTATTATCGATGACATGACGCTTCTTAATATTTGGGGTAAAACAAGTACCCCTGCCTCTAGTAGGTGACAGCAGGCCCAAACTGACCGGACGGTGGGTGGACTTTATCGTATATTCCATTCCATTCAGTTCAGTTCGTAAACAGCTTAGGATAACATAAATGGTCATTGAAAATTGACCCCCTCTGCCATAAAACAGCCACAGGCCTCTTGGGTACCGATCAAAAGCGCTAACCCCACACGATGTCCTTATAAAGTATTTCAAGATTGCATAAATTAATAACAACTGAAAAAAAGATTCTTAATACTAATTCACATAAGAAATCGTAATATATCACTATACAATAACGTACTGTCCCATGGCCAGGAACTAAATTACTGTCTAAATTAAAAAGTCACCCACATGTGACGGCATTTGATAGTCATGTTGACTGTCCGTCCGTGCGTCCGTGGGTCTGTCCGTCTGTTTGTCCCAGTTTTGTGTCTTATCAAATGTTCCATATTTTTTACAGGACTTCATTCAAACGTCGCTATATTTCATACATATATTTGACTTATGCCCCTCATAACAATTATGAGTGCAACAATTTAGGTCAAGAGCATGTTAAAGGTCGTTTTCATGGTCAAATATCTAATCATGCGATAGGCTAGTGTCTCGGTCACAATTTTCCCCATTCTAACTGACATTCATTAAAAAGTTCTTCATCGTGCTTGCAGACACTCAAAGGTATCCTGCATACCGACGAAATTATTTATTTTTATTTTGACACGTTCCGAAGAATTGGTTGACTTATTTTTTAACCTTAGAAACTTTCCGTCGGAAGATATAACGGCCGCTGCAAAGATGTCATATTATGATACACCTGCGTAATAAGATCGATCTCAATTTCCGATGCCAGTAATTGAGTTTTCTTGAAATAGTTTGGTTATTTATTATTACAGCTGTTTATGTTCTACAGTTAAAACATACATACTTCAGTTAGTTGTCGGTGTCTAGTTAAACAACATTACGCACGGATAGTGCAGTCGTCACCGTGAAAATATGTAAAGAACGAAAACATATTATCTTGTCTTAACCGATTTCCAATAGCTATGCCATCATTCGAACCCGTCATTTTATCTACTTTTATCACAGGATTTCCCTTGTTTTCTATTCAATACACCCATGACATATTTTGTATATCACATAACCTTTGAATTTAAAGCGTTTTGATTGGCCGAGCGGTCATGTGAGTCAATATAAAGTGATAATTACAAGAGAATGTTTTCACGTGAATGTTTTCAGAAACATAATACTGACGGTCGTGTTCTTTTTACGCGCACCATTACAACAACAATATTTCGTCTGGTATAAGGAATCGACAGTTGGTCAGTGTGTCTGATGTTGATTTGGTAACATCAAGGGAAAATGTTACACAGAAAAGGACAAAAAGCATAACAGCGAATGCTTTTCGTGATTCTCTGTCGAAAATTTGAGAACAGACCGAAGAAATGAACGCTTGCGAATTAGATCGACATCTTTTGAAAGTTTTATGATGAAATGAGAAGCGCGAGTTGCCTGTTGTTAAAATACAACAATATCATCGCAATTTAATATATTTTGTGCTATATCAAGCACATACTTGTTTCGGTCAATATATAATTTTGCGTACTTGGATAATGTGTAATTGACCTCAAGACAACCCTTTATTTTTATAATATTACCATATTTCAATACAGCATTTTTGATCGATGACGCCATAGACGTCGTCATAACGCAGATTGTCTCATATCACTATTTCACAAAGTAATGTCATGATTTCGTTAAATTTATATTGGCGATTAAAATCTTGTGGTAAATGTAATCGGACACTAGTTGTCATTTAATCCAAACATTTATAAATCTTGTCCAGGAAACATGATAGTAAGCTCACCATAGGCTCACTTTCTGTTTGCAATACTTTTTCCTGAACTCGTTTAATAAATGTTTGTATTAAATGACAACTCGTGTCAGATGCATTATTTATCCCACCATCTCTGTAAATATCGGTTGATATAACCCGTGTGATAAAGATGAGCTTTATCAACCGATATTCGCGCACCTGCTCTAAGCCGGACTACTTTTTTGACGAAACGATCAGGAATGTTTACGAGAACGAAACTCATTTATCCCGTAATTATGCTTGTGGTCACCCCAAAAATGTCCATAATATAAAGATTGGTTTAATAGAGCAAAAGATACATTATGTATGCAATGAGCATATGGGATTTACATGTAAGCTGCTGTTACCAACCCATTTTAAGCCCAAGTTATGACTTGAACTCAAGTTACAATTTTCAGTTCATACAACCTAAGACCTCCAATGTTCTTCATTTGAGATTGTAACATTGACATAATCGCAGCATCAGACAAAATTACAGACATATATATTATCAATTTCGTCATAATGGCGATGGGGTCCTAAAAATGAAATAAAACAACAACAAAAGAAAAACAACACATATAAAACCAAAAGCAAACCAAACTAGATAGGTTGTAAATTTTACTAATAGAACGTTTTTTCTTGTGCACTTATCTTTAAAAAAAAAGTGCTGCAGCGAATGGCATTTTCCATAAATTTCGTTGAATTCCCCAATCTTAACTTTTAAATTGTTGATGAGGGCTCTTGTCCGATTCTGGGACATCTGTGTTTATTTATCAGCTCGTTTATTCAGAATCATCCTTCACAAACAGAAACTAGAAATATGCATACACACGTATACACCTGTTATGTTTCTTGGCGTATATAGTAAAACTATCCCAAAGTTGTTTTCACGCTGAAATACTAATTTTCCAAAATATTTCCGATAGTTCCTAATTAGCTTTCTGCAATTCCAATCTGTTCTACAAGCAAACAAACACAGGGTTGTTCGATAATGCATTTTGCCTTTGACGGCTGTACACCACTGTAGGCTGTTGCCGAGAAACCAGGAGACTATAGGTGGGTGAGCGGAGGGCTGCTGGTTGGAATGACAGACATAGTACAAGAAAATTCGTTGATGTGAAGCATCAAAGGCGACGTAAAAACTGGAAGGTAAACTGAAAGGTAAACAGGTTAAAGCAATATGGGCGCAAGTAATAAAGACATATTTGGAAAGTTATTTTTTAAAGGATTTGAATTTCAGTATAATATAAAAAATCTCGAGAAAAGGTATGTTACGTATAGACCTATTAAACATCCGAATCTTTAATAAGATCCTTTTGAAAAATTATCGCGACGAGGCAAGGGATTGAATTTGAAACCCTCCTATCCAAAGTCTTTAACTCTTGACCACAAACACTTCAGAGATGGTATTTAAACATTCATGCACACTGGAAGCACTGGTAATGCTATTTTTCAGATTTATGGGACCTTGCAGAAATCGTGGTTGTTTCTTTACATTGCATTTAAGACAGATTTTACCATGCATACTCAATAGACCGTTCGGAACCAACTTTTTCTGGCTATGGACTGTTTCGTTGCTAATCGGTAATCTCAATTTGTAAGTATGCAGTCCAAACATAGAAGGATGTATCAGCGAGCATTCCTATCTACTTTCGTAAGTAAGGGCGTAGAGAGTTTCTATGTACATTTACGTTAGCATTTATTATATAAAAAAATAAACCAAAATCTCTCGTTTTTACCATATTTTCATAAAAGTTACAGACATAAGAATTAACAAAATAATAAATAGAACGCCGTTTACCGAATTAGGACCCGTATTTTATGATAGGTGCTAAAGAACATCCGGTATATGGAGGTGGATGGTACCTTATGAATATTTATTTCTTAAAATATTGTTGCCTCGTCAAAAATGCTCATTGGCTAAGTACTACTAATAAAATAAAGAAGTCTGTTTTAACAGTTCCCTCCCTTTGTGTAAAAGAAATAAAGACCTAGCGAAATTCATGTATTATAACATTAAGTTTTAAAATATGTACGATAGGAATTGGCTCTGTCCGTCGTTGTAGCTTTTCGTTTTAATTTGATGGAAATCATGAAAGTGGGATTCAAAATTATTTTGTTTTTTCATTTAAGACAACCGAGTTACGTCCCGGTAATCCTTACCAGTTGTCTCCATATGTTTTGTTTTCACCTTTGTAAACCTCTAGAGTGTTTCGTTTTCGTGCGTTTTAACGTACGCTTCAAACTTTTCAACCGCATTCGTGCCGGAGAAAAATTGCGCCGCCATTTTGATTTTGGAATAGTATACGACTCAAATTCTTCTACGTCAGGAATATTAACATAACACGTAATCCGGAAACTCCGCCCCCTCCAGATACTGGATGTTCTTTAGAAATTACGGTATTTTATCAGGGTTAGAAGGGGAGGTAACCGTAAATGTGCACCGTAAGAAGTACCCAAGACAGTTTTCTATTGTTGTTGATATATTTTAATGTAGAATTTTTTGTTGAGTGACAGTGTTATAGTTAAATAATCTCATTCAATTTGGTGTCAAACAAAGCTTAGGCATTTTAGAATTATAAAAATGCAAAATAACTGCACTCCAATGCTCAAAAGTGGACTGACCCATTTTGACCGGTAAGATCATTGCATTGAAAATGTGCGGCTATACTATGTAAAAATATCGTTGCCTATTTTCAGGTGAGGATAACCGTCTTCGCGACACATAACTTTTATTAGCAGGGGCCCTGTAATTAGATAATACATTGGTCTTTCTCACAATATATAATTTTGGGGTTCCCAAAGAAACGGTTTGCTGTTAAATTGCTTCAAAAGTTGTGACATTTACTATAGAGTAAGGAACAAATTCATTAAGTGTCATGTAACCTACAAAGTCCGCAAAATAAACTTTCCTCATGTGCAAATTTCACTGAGCATTCCACATATAGGCGTCGCGCTCCAGCGCGTCGCCAATCGTTATTGCCGTGATGGGTCGTGCAGCCATTGTTTTATGGTGTTGTAATTTCAACATTAACATTAATTCTGTTTTGTTGTAAGAATCATTATCATGGTCATCATTATAATCATCATCATCATCATCGTGATCATCATCGTGATCATCATCGTGATTATCATCATCAACAACAACAGCAACAAAATCATCATCACCATCATTATCATCATCATCATCATCATCATCATCATCATCATCAACAACAACAACAACAACAGCAAAATCGCCTGAAATGCAAAGCTTCCTTGCAAATGCGCGTTGCGTCAACACACGGTCAAAATGACCTGTGTGATTGCGCTCGGTGTATTGTGGGTAAAGTAGTTCTTTAACATGGCTGTTATGAATACGGAAGTGATTGCTAAAATGAACAAAACAAGTACGAAGAGGTATATAACAGATTATTTTGGCATTTTTTTATACATTCTAATAGTTAAAATATGTTTCATGCAAACATTTTGAACTAAATTTTGTAAACGGTCCACTCTAACGTGGTGACGTCACACGCTATGTATAATGAAAATATTACTGTTTAACGAAAGCGAAAGTAGCAAAACTTGCTTATCGTATTTTTTTTCCATTTATCTATAAATATCAAGACTTTGAAAGTTTCTGGACATAGAATAAGGCCTTAGAATATGGTTGTTTAGTCATTTATCTTAATTCAATGAATGTTATAATCGAACGCATTTCCTACGCGGAACTATTTTTTGTGTAGGCACAAATCTCAAATTTTGGGTGAGTTATGAGTCGTAGTATAGAGATGACTTTAACGTAGTGACGTCATACGCTATGTATAGAATGTGCAAACGCGTAAGCAAATATTATGGTTATTCCACGATTATAGAATAATGTGTCTGAGTGTGGTATTATGCTAGGTGTTCACATCATGCTATACACAGTAAAGACACATCCCTATTTTATTCAAGTGGACACCGTCTGGAGAAAAGTGACACACTGTAGGTGGGACTAAAAACCCAACATACAAACGTCAACCATCATAACAAGACAATGACGTCATTATTATAATTTCATTGTAAGTGTTATTTTAAGGCGCAAAGGCAGCACATGCCAGTCAAACCATTTGAAAAAATGTTAAGTGTTTGTACTGTTTCATATAAAAAGGTGAACTATTCTTTTGTTTTGTTTTTGTTTTTCAAACTTATACAATATAAATGACCAGAATGTATTAACTTTTGCAAAAGTACACATTGAACAGATACGGACAACATAATCCTGTTTTCTCCGCTCATTTACCGTTTTATAATGTTATTTCCAGAGTCTATATTCCACAAATGATTAAGACAGAACAATACAATACATATAAAAACATATTAATACAATAAATAATTGATGTTCAGCATCAGGAATGCGGAGGATTTTATTTACATGACAGTAACAACTATATTTTGCAAACTCTCCGAACCAGCCCACCCCCACCCCCATGGTGGTTTGATTTTGATGACGGGATGGTGATTTATGTCCATTCTGCTAATTCATACGATTATGGTTCGTTTTAATTGTATGTTGTTACATCTAACGATACGAAATATATTAGATTCAAACTGGAACTATAGTTAAGTTAAGGAAGCATAAGTTTATATATTATTTTTACAAAGTACTGTCACAATTGTGGTCATATTGGCGACGTCCTACTAACTATTGTTGGAGGAAGACCTCAGAATTATGCCTGGGTAGACTAACCAGCGCACCGCAGGTTAGCTGGAAACGTTTGTATGTGTACTATCATACATGTAACATGACAGCAAAACATTGAATCAGACTTAGTTTGATGCCTCGTATTGATGACAAATAATAAAGTGAAGTAAGCGCGATGTGTTGTTTTGAAAGCCAAAAGAAAAACAATGTAATGGCCCGACTCCCTGGGAATCTAAATACCGTTCTTTTACAATAATGCATGCTTCGGATTTTCAGCATTATCTCTCTCTGCCTCTCTCTGTGTGTCTCTGTGTCTCTCTGTGTCTGTCTGTCTGTCTCTGTCTGTCTGTCTGTATTTCTGTCTCTGTCTCTCTGTCTCTCTCTGTCTCTCTCTCTGTCTCTGTCTGTCTGTCTGTCTGTCTGTCTGTCTGTCTGTCTCTCTCTCTCTCTCTCTGTCTGTCTGTATGTCTGTCGGTCTCTCTCTCTCTCTCTCTCTCTCTCTCTTTCTCTCTTTCTCTTTCTCTAATATATAAAATGTTCATGAAATTGTAATATATATATTGATGCTATTTCATTTTTTTTAACATATTGTTATAGAAACAGTGACATTTGATTACGAGGAAGGAGGGGGCGAATCATCGGTGCATGGGACGGACGCACCGGTGCGTGAGAATAACACGCATTTAGCGATGACATTCGCCAATTATTACGGAACCTAGTTTGACACGTGTTTCATTATGTTGTTGTTTTTTCATATGTTAGCTCGGTATAATCGCCCTGTCAATTGTTATATTTCATTCTTCATCATGCTTCTATGAACACATGATTGACTTCGGATGCATGGATGTGGAAAGTATATTAGTATAAATACGGAAGAAACAACGCACTCTTTCATGAAACTGATTTTTTGCGAAAGTGACATCTTTTGCGTCGGAGAAAGAAACAACTGTGTAACTGTTTAGTGTCTGTGATAATTTGAGAAAGCCAACAGCTGCTTGGCGATCGGTTATTATAAAGGTAGAATGTGGTTTATTGACTGGAGTTCTTGGTAATTTTGGGAGTGCCACCCCATCATTCTTGCTTTCTGTTACTTCTGGAATAGATTCCGAAAATAGTGTACCCAGCTTAAGATGGAGGAGCGTGTATGTAGAATGTGAACTAGGTATAGTAAAGTGGATTTAATAAAACATATCGCTCATTGTTACATCGATTTGAATAACAATGTGATGAAGATATCTGCCAACAATTTGATAAGCTAGTTGGATGACTTTTCAAAATCCTTTTGGGTGCTGAAATCTTCCATGTGGCTTTAATAGATTTAGTTATCGTGTTTTTGAAATTTGAAATTGTCTTTTTTATGTTATACATAGTATGATCAGTAGCTTTCAAATGAATGTTAAAACGTAACTTGCATTGATTGGCAGTCAGAAGGACACAACTAATCGCTAAGGAGCTTATCCGCATAATCCTTAATGGTTCCGTATTTGACTGAAAACAAGTGTTTCTTAATTATTGGACTACCTGTATTGAAAAAAATATTATGACATAACTGAAGTTACTTTACTACTAATATACTTCAAGATGTTGAAGTCATCACCCAGTCGAGTGAAGGTAAGATATGACAAAATATTTCAAACCGATATTGATATAAAGTTTTATAGAGTTTTCAAGATAATGGTATGTATGTAAAATATGCGCATATCTGACAAATGGCCTTTTTTATGACATATTTATTTGTCTTTGTCATAAATGCTATATTATTAAATGAATTTTTACACTACTAATGAACACTATCTCGGACTTAAACACTTGAATCGCATGGACTTGTAATTTTCTCCACCTGTATATACGCATCACTTGTAGTGGCCGAGTTTCGATTTAACATATACCGTGCTAACTGTTCACATTTAACTGAGAACCAGAATGCATTAGACTCAAACGGTGTTATATCGGATGAGATGCCTTTGGAGAAGTTGCTTAACTATATTCTCAGCTTTATGTTTGAAAGGGTTACTGACACAATATGTTGTGTTTATCTAAGTGTTACTTGACAGAAATGACATTAAAATCTTGCGTACATCTAAATAATCAAATACCTTGTCTAGATAAAATTCTTCTTTATTTGCCATTAATAACAGTATTTATGATATCTATACTTGTATCTAGTGAAAGTCTGTGTTTAGGTGTGTTATTTATTCTCTTTTACGTTTTAATACGTTTTTACCGTGAATGATTGATCTGCTCAAAATGGCCTATCCTCACAGAATTATTGGCTGCAGCTGCAATGGCAAGAACTTGATGCTTGTTACAGTGTGTTTACTAACTCTGTCAATTAAAAGACACCATTTCATTTTTTTCATTCAAGTCGATTCAGTTATAACATTAAAACCGAGTTTCTATACTTTGAAAAAGGTAGAATAAACATGGACTAACTGACCAAGCCAATCAAGAGCTACATGTTAATACATGAGATAAATACTTTTTGCATGGGATAATAATTAACAATTTTCTTTGCTCGTTTTTAGTCATAATACTTTATGAACACTCTTTTATGATAGCCGTCCCAACAACAACCCCAAAAACACAAAAATCAAATATCTATATTTTGACAGTATCGAAACAAATAATTAAATAAGTAATGTATAACGTCCAGTTTGGATTTGGAGTTTAATTTATAGAAGCCGACATACTTCGGTGACACAATTGGTATTTTCATAATAAACAAGAATTCACAAATATCGACTGAATCCTCTGTTGTACATTGTTACTGCAGTACAATGTTACTGCTGTTGAACTGCTTATGTTTTCATCACTGATATATTGTAATGGAAACGTAATATGGTGTGAAGGTGGTATTTCTCCTATTATAATTTAATTAGGGAGCAATATGCACCACGTCATTCTAATTATGTACCACAGTATTATAAGATTTAATTGTGATTTACGATCACTTTAGTTATTTATTACAATATTGTTATTTCCCAATTTAATATTTAAAGTACTGAACTACTATCACGTGACTATAACTATACGTGACTATACTATAACATGCCAACGAAATTATTTTTTCACATTGTTTCCATTTTGATAAATTCCGAAGACTTTTTTTCACTACTGATATTCCGACAAAAATAAAAGGCAACGGCAAAATGTCTTATGATGTATCTGAACGTATAGGATTGATCTCAATTTCCGACGGCAATGATTGGTTTTCTTTGCAGACACAGCTTTGTAATTTGGAGTTGCTGCTTGTTTTTACTGCTACAATTAACAATCAATAGTTCGTTTTCAGAAGCCGAAATTAGGATGAATCAAACGAAATGCTGCCTTTATTGTAAAAGCATGACGTGGAATGGAATTATGTCAATCCAGACTGCAATCACTTCATTCTATTTCTTGTCGAGCAGTCATAGAACTAACATTATGAACGCGACGTATATCCTAATAGTTACAAATAATTTTTAAGTATTTATGAAATCTAAGCCTTGTGTTTGTCAAAGCTAAGATGTAACAATGTATTCTACAAAAGTGGTCCATGTGATAACAAACAAACAAACAGTGCGTTGATAACAACACATTGTAGTCATAATTTCGTCGTAAGTTTATTATTTTTTAGTGTAGAAGCAGCTCATGTCAGCCAAACCATTTGCAAAAGTGTAAGTGTTTGTACTGTTTGATATGAACAAGAAGGATGAATGTTCAGAATGTCGTTATGTTTGCAGAAAGGAAACAGATAATCACAACTTTAAACATCTGGCAAACCGGCCGCAAAAGCTCATTTGGTAGAGCGTCGGCTTGAGGATCAGGAGGTCGCGGGTTCAAACCCCGGCCAGGTCAAACTAAAGACTTTAAAGTTGGTAGTAGTGGTTTCCCTCATAACTCACGGGCTGACTCGTCGGTGTCAGCATTATGGACCGGCCGGGTTCAGCCCCTGGCCTCCTCGTAAGTGCCCCTGTTCTATAATGATAGGAATGTCGCTGAACAGTATCGGCAAAAATGCCGGCAAATCCCACATCTGGTAAATTGTATTTTCTTCGCTCATGTACCGTTTTATAATGTTATTTCCAGAGGCTATATTCTCCAAATGTTCCAAATAGAAGAGTATAATAAATTGACATATACATGTACTTTTAAATTTTGGTATATGTTTAAATGCTCATAGGACTTTGTCATTTCCTTATTAAGGATAATTGCTGTTGTGACACCAGGAATGCGGAGCAATTTATTTACATGTACATCCAATACTTTGAAAATTTTCGATTTTGATTACTGGAGGGAGATAGTCGTCAGTTTTGTTAAGTCATTTTCAAGCCACTATTGAAATATCTTAAATTCAAGCTGGAACTATAGTTAGGTTAAGAAGGAGTTTTTGTGCTTTTTTTCTAGGGTTACCTTTCACTGTTACAACTATACCCATATTGGCGACGTCCAGTTCATTATTAGCATAAGAAGACCCCGTATTTATGTCTATATAGAAATACCTGCGCACCAATTAGCTGGAAACGCTTTTACGTTTACTATCTCAACAGCAAAACATTTAATCCGTCTTATATTTATTGCTTCGTTTTAATGACAAATGAGAAGGTGAAGTTAACTCTGTGCGTTGTCTTGATAGACAAAAGACAAACAGCATAATGGCACAACTGTCCGGGAATCTAAATACTTTTCTCCTATAATAAAGCATGGTTGACCTTGTTTCTTGTTTTCTGCACCGCAGCTGAGTACGTTAGGATATATATTGATTGTCATTTTAATTTCTTTAACATATTGTCATTGAAACAGTGACATCTGATTACGAGGCGGAAGGGGGCGAATCATCGGTGTATGGGACGGACGCACCGGTGCGTGAGAATAACACGCATCAAGCGATGACATTCGCCAATGGTGGCGTATTACGAAGCCTGGTTTGACACGTGCTTTATTATCTTTTTTCGTAAAATCCCTCTGTCAATAGCTATATATTTTTCTTCACCATGGCTCTCTGAACACATGATTGTCTTCGGATGCATGGATGTGGAAAGTATATCAGTATAAATATGGAAGAAACAACGCACTCTTTCCAGAAACTTTTTTTTATCGAAAGTCACACCTTTTGCGTCGGAGAAAGAAACAACTGTGTAACTGTTTAGTGTCTATGATAATTTGAGAAAGTTAGCAGCTGTTTGGCGATCGGTTATTATAAAGGTAGAATGTGGTTTATTGACTGGAGTTCTTGGTAATTTTGTGAGTGCCACCCCACCATTATTACTTTCTCTTACTTCTGGAACAGATTCCGAGCATAGTGTACCCAGATATAGAAGGGGAAGCGTAAATGAAGTTTGTACTTGCTAAGAAACCGCTAAAAATGTGAAAGTAGTATATTTATAATGGATTTAATAAAAAGTCGTTTATTGTTGCATTGCTCTAAATAGCAATGTGATGAAGATATCTTTCAACAATTGGATAATGTAGTTTGATGACTTTGAGAAATCCTTGTAGATGTTGAAATCTTCCATGTGGTTTTATAGATTTAGTTATAGTAGGTTTTTGAAATATAAAATGGTAATTTTATCTCAATCTCTTATGAATAACTGAATACATATAAAGTAAATATGGCAAGACTTAGCACTTCGGACTTTCTGTGCACTAGTCTTAATTGTTCGGTATTTGACTGAAAAAAATGTGTTTCTGTATCTAAATTACAAAAGTATTGTGACATAACTAAAATTAATTTGTAACCATCAACACTTTAAGATGTTGA
The DNA here is from genome assembly GCA_007844125.1 of Sinonovacula constricta. NCBI lineage: Eukaryota > Metazoa > Mollusca > Bivalvia > Cardiida > Solecurtidae > Sinonovacula > Sinonovacula constricta. Next base: position 18,865,287 of record CM017565.1, read on the forward strand.
AGTCATCACCCAGTCGAGTAAAGGTAAGATATGACTCAACTTTTTAAACAGATATTGATATAAAGTTTTAACAATAATTGTACGATAGTGAAATATGCCATTGGGCACAAAGGATAATTGGAGTTATGGACTTTCTAAGACATTTTTATTTGTCTTTGTCATAGATGTTATAATGTAAGATTAAATGTATTTTTACACTACTATTGAACATTTTCTCGTACTTGTACACTTTGACATTTTTGTATATTCAAGTGATCGAGTTTCGATTGTACAAATACTGTGTTTATTGGCAACGCGCTGGAGCGCGCCGCCTATATATGGAATGCTGATGTCCTCGGACATTCTCGTTCTAGCTAGAGAATGATCGAGGGAAAATGGACAAGGCGTTCCGAATTCCGGAAATTACGCGATTTACACATTCCCAACGTACAAGACCAGTTTTGTAAATGACGTAATTTTTATTTTGAATATAACTTTAGCGAGTATGCAGTATTATTATATTATATGTAAAGTTGTTCTTTATAGTAAAATGTTTATAAATCTTATGAAAACTAATGGTTATTTGTTTAAAATTTACTATTTTCTCTATTTCTAAAAAAAAATCGATAGCGTCTGTAGTGGCACGTTATAAAAATATCAATTTTACTTGCTCAATGACAATCGTGGAATAGCGCAGTGGTTATGGACTTGTTATGATGTTAACAGGCTCCATAGATCGAATCCCGTCACAATCAACGTTTTTTTCTTTCTGTGACTTTTTTGTTTTGTTTTTACAGTAAATATAACAAACGAAACATTTAAACAGACAAAAAATATTGATCAATAACAAATGTTAATTACTTTTTATTATTGATTAGGATCATTGATCAGTTATTGGCGACGCTATAAAAATGCACTTGCGAGCGGATCTCGTTCTCGCTTGAGAATAGGCGAGCGAAAATGGGCTAGGTGTTCTGAATTTCGGAAGTTCTGCGATTTACACGTTCTCAACATATGGGTCCTAATTCGGAAAATAGTGCTCTTTTTATATTTATTTGTATTTATTCTTTGTAACTTCCACGCAAACGAGGTATTTGCACTTTTTAAATTTCTAAACATTAATGTACATCTTACGGTGATACTTGTTAATGAAGACACGTGTGTCCCGTTTTTAGGATTGTACATATATGTAGCCTTATATACCAGAATTAAATTATTCCAGTGATTTTTATGGTTATTTAATAATTTAAATCACTCATGTCTAAATTTCTTATAAATATTAATTTTCATTGTTGTTACTATAGTAAATGTCACAACTTTGGAAGCAATTTAACAGCGAACCGTTTTTTTTGGGAACCCCAAACCATATATTCAGAAAAGGAGAAATTAAAAGGGCCTCTGCGAAAAAAAGTTGCATGTATTGCAAAGACGTTTATCCACTACTGAGAACATACACAGTGATTTTTGTATAGCGTACCCGGTGAAATGATCAGTTCCGGTCAAAATGGATCAGTCCATTATGGAGCAAATGAGTGTAGTTATTTTGAATTTCTATAACTTCACAATGTTTTGGCTTTGTTTTGCACGAGATTATCTTCATTCTAGAAAATCCGTCAAAAACAAAAGACTCAATCTTAACATATGAACAACAACAACATCAAACTGTCAGAGGTACTACTTCCGATGCACATTTACGCTTACCGCCCCTTCTGACCCTGAATAAAAACGGGTCCTAATTCGGTAAACGGGGTTCTATTTTTGATTGATTTATTTGTTAATTCTTTTTATATGTCTGTAACTTTAATGCAAACATGGTAATAACTAAAGATTTTGGTTTACTTCTTTATTATATTAAAATTCTGAACCGTTACCTAAATGTACATGGAGACTCTCTACGCCCTTACTTACGAAAGTAGATAGGAATGCTCTTAGGTACGTACTTGGATGTTCGGACTGCAAGTTAACGAATTTAGATTACCTATTAGCAACAAAACAGTATAACTTTAGATGCAATGTTTTTGTAACATTTTAAGACACATTAACGATTTCTGTAAGGTCCCCGCAAATCTAAAAATAGCATTTCCAGTTCCGCCAGCGTGCAGGAATCATTTTATAGCATCTCTGAAGTGTTTGTGTTAATTGATCATGTCTTTGGACTCTAGATCAGAGGGCTTCAATTTCAATCCCTAGCCCTGTTACGACAAGTTTTCAAAAGAAAGCATTTATAATACGCTTGAATTGTTCTTGGTCAAGAGGTTAAGGTTATTAACTCAGGATCAGATGGTTCCGAATTCAAACCTTAGACCGTTATGACAAGTTTAACATACGTCTTATTTGTGATTTGAATGGCCATTAAAAAGTTTGAAACATGGCAAGAAAGCATTTATAATATAGCTGAAGTGTTCTTGGTCAAAAGGTTAAGTTTATGGACTCGGGATCGGAGGGTTCTTGGTTCAAAACCTGGACCTGACATGCGATTTATTCATTGTCAAGACTTTTATTACACGAACATTTGGCAAAAACTGAATATGTTCGGTCTAATTATTTCGTACTTACACCAAGATTTAATAGAAAGTTATTGCCATTTTGGACAATAAGATTAGTTCTTTAGTAGTATTTCTTTACTCTTTTGAATGACAAACTACCTCTTACTTGACAGCAACTTTTGTTAAGCTGTATTCTTAATGTCACCTCAGTGTATAATTATAAACCACAGTAGCACATACTTGGATAATAACATTGCGTTGTTACAACATTAGTTCCATCGGAATTAAGGACATACCAGATTGTTTTGTCTGTACTGTTTCTCTCATTTCACTTTAAATGTGAAAAGAAGGTTAAGTTTAGGAAATATTAAACATTGTTATTGGTATACATAATACTATGTCCCAGAAAAGTACTATCTGAACAAATAATTATTTGTGTAATGTAAGGCTGCTGCACATGTTCAATTTCTGCTTGCACACGTTAGTTTCATTGTTATTTACAATTATTTTGGCAACTTTATTCTATAAATGTAACTCTTGGAAAACCTATTAAAGAGTGTCCTGTTTTGCTTTTATTTTGTTTAAAATGGTCTCAGGAATATACTTATACGTTATACATACTTTTTCTCGAGTTTTCTTTATAGTATACTAAAATTCAAAACCTTCAAATAAAAACTTCTCAAATATGTCTTTGTTAATTGCCCCCATATTGCTTTATCCTGTTTACCTGTTCCAGTTTTTGCGTCGCCTTTAGTGCTTCGTATTAACGACTTTTCTTGGTATTAACATTAGAGCTGAGAATCAGACTGCCCTAGACCCAAAAAGTACTACACCGGTGTCGTCTTTAGAGAATTTTAAGCGGTTTACTCAGCCATATGATTAGAAAAGTGAAGTGAAACAATACGTTTTGCTTATTTAAGTGTTACATGACAACAAGTTGACCCTAATCTGTTGCGTACACATCTAAATGTCAAATACCATATCTGTATAGTATCTTCTTGGTTTGCCATTCACGTCAATATTTATAACATCAATTGTACGCTTAGATGGTATAAGTCTGTGTAAAGTTGTGTTATCTGTTCTTTTTAAACTTTCATGACTGGCTTATCTGCTCGCAATTGCCTATACACACAGAATTATTGGCTGCGGTCGAATTTACAACAACTTGATGCTTGTTTCAGTCTTTCATTTATAAAACATAATTTCATTTTTTACCATTGATATCAATTCACTTGTAACATTAAAACCATGTTTTCTTACTTCGATAAAGTTAATAATTTGTTGATAATTGACAATCCTCTTTACTCGTTTGTTAATCATAATACTTTGTGAACGTTTTTAACGAGTACCGTTGCCTAGAAGCGAGTAACTATATTTTGACACCGTTGAAAGGAACAAAATAATAAATAATGTATAATGTCCAATGTAGATTTTGAGTCCTCCGTTGTATATTGTAACCTCAGTACAATACTATTGTTGATGAAGTGAATATGTTTTCATCAATGAAATATTATAGTGGAAATGTAATATGGTGCGAATGAGGTATTTCTCATATTGTGATGTAATTAGGGAGCAGTATGCTCCGCATTATAATAGATGTTATTTTGGGATATATGATCTCTTTAGTTCTTATTACAATATTGTTATTTTCCAATTTTATATTTAAAGTACTGAACTACTATCAAATGAATGCGACATATACCCTGGCATTCACAAACTATTCTTAAATAATTATGAAATCCATGCCTTGTGTCCGAAAAAGCTAAGAAACAACAAGGTTTTCTTAAAACTGGTCCACTTTGATGATTCCCGTGTGTCGTCGACCTGTTCGAGGCCTTGGTTATGCTTCAATGACATTAGTACTAATTTGATAATTGAACTATCCGAGCGCTACAAAATGAAGATCCATGCTTAGTGTCGGATCAGTCATGATGCCAGTAATCGGTATTCCTTGTTCATAATAATGTTGATTGTTCGAACAGATCGCTTCTTGTCACTCTGAGCGAAATCTAGTTTCCGAAACAGCCTGCGATAGTTCCCAATGTGACGTCCATATAACTGTTATATTTTTGAGGCAGAAAATGTTTTGACGGGACCGGGTACAGCCCGTTGTAATGAAGATTTAAATTCTGGATAGCCGCCTGAGTAACGGAATTGTCTACTATCTTGATGGTCATAATGACAGCATGGTTTAAAACTCGACAAAAAAACAACAACAAAAACAAAACAACTCATGTCATAAATAGAATGGTTTGCATTCGTCTTTCTATGAACAGCTGTGAATGAAATATTGTTATTGGGTGGTAAACCCAAGAAAGGCAGGGTTGGTCTTTTACCTTGATTTCTGTACTAACTGTTTCTATAATAATGTTGATCGTACGAACGAAATCTTCTCCTTACTGCAGTGAGATCTTCTTGCAGAAAGGCAATTCAATAGATTCAAAGTTGTACCAGTATTATGTTTTGATGTGCTGTTACCTGCTTGATACTTTGTACAGTCTTGCAGGAGACCGTGAACAAACAGCTGTGATGGAGATTATAGTTTCGGATTGTCTGAGTATAAGAGTAGTCTTAATATCAGTATGGTCTTATTAAAACGTGGTCTTACTTACTATTTAAAAAAAAAAACAAAAAAAAACAAACAAAAAAAAAACAACGAAGAATAACAGCACACAAACTCAAAAACAAACTAGATAGATTGTAAGGTTTATAGACTGACTGCTTGTTCTTGTACACTTATCTTTTAGTAAAAAAACTTTGCTCAGACGAAGTGCTTTTTCCAAGAACTTCTGTGAATGCCTCATTCTTAAATGTCAACTTGTTCATCCGGGTTTTTTTCAGACTCTAGGAACACCTGTCTTTGATTTCATGTGCGTTTATTCATAACCAGCCTTCACAAACAACAACTAGAAATATGTATGCACGTGTATACACCTGTTATATTTTCCTGGCGTATATAGTACAACTATCCCAAATTGTTTTTAAGCGGAATATTAATTTCCAACATATTTCCGATAATTCATAATTAGCTTTCTGCAATTTCAATTTGTTCTACAAACAAACAAACACAGTGTTGTTCGATAATACATTTTGCTATTGACGGCAACTTCGGAGAAACCAAGAGACTATGAAATAGTAAACGGATGAAGTGGGTGCTGATTCATTTGCCATACATAGCATCATTGTTTTACAGTATTTTTTCTAGCATTCATTTTGCAGTTATGTACAGTTTTTGTTAGAGTCGTCATAATTATCATCATCGTCTGCAGCAGCATAATCATCAGCAATAACATTAACAACAACAATAACAACAACAACAGAACAAGTAAAAAGGTGATACTTTTTAACTGGATATTATTATTCAAGACATCATTGTTTTAGGCGCCAAAAGCACACATCATCACAAAAAAATGAAGATACAGAACGTTGATGAAATAATATAAATGTCAATTCACTTTTTTCAAGTCTGTGAACAATGTATTCATTTCATAAGAATATGTGGGTCCTATGAGTAAAGCACCATATACCAAACTTTGAAAAGGCGTAGGACAAAGGTATTCACAAGGAAGCCAAACATAAAAGTAAGAACAAATCAGTGATGAATCATTTAACGAAAAGAGAAAACCCGAAAGTTACCGCCTTGGAACGGTCAGTCGGCAATAGGGGCCGACTGGGGTGCTAAATCCGTTTTTACAGAGCTCTAACCTCGCATTTCCTGAGGGGTTTCTCAAATGAAAGATGGAAAGAAAACCGATCAATTTGAATAAAAAATGTCCATGCGCTGACGTTTTCTTTAAAAAGCTATAACGAAAAGTCGTGACGTCATTGAAAAATAATGTCCACATTGTATTTAGAAGAGGGAGAAGTATTATTTCTATTTGATGAAACACACAGAAATGACTGTAAATGAAATTTAATTTCTTGAAGAAACAAAATAATCAGTGAAGTGTAAATGGTTGTAGCATCCTGTTAATGTGAAGATAGAATTGAGGAATGAAAGGAAATATGCATAACAATCCTTATAGGATGAATTTAATGACAACGTAGATAACATGTACGGGGAGATTTTTTACGACCGCCACACTGCACAAGTAACATTTTTGTGATCATGAGTAATAATATATGACAAAGTCCTACGAGCATTGCAACGTATACCAAAAAGGCACAGGGCATAATTCTTTCATCAATAGAAATGTTAAAATAGAATATCAAAGGGGTGGTGTGATAACGGTATAAACAATAAAACATATTTCAAAACATATTTAACTCAATATTTAATGGACATGTTTTACCCTGAACTATGATAAAACCACAGACAAAAAGCAAAAACAAAATATCGAGATTGAAGCCAGCATCGTAATATATCTTACTATTTTGATGCATGGAAGATCACAGAAGGGCAACATGCAAGGCGCCGCAGAGAGCATGTCTGCTACATCTTTTGTCATTATATTCTACAGTGTGAACCTTGAAACCATTCTTGAAAAAGCGCATCGTCAAAATAGCTGCAAGTGCTCATTATTGATTGCTTTATAACTTATATCTTATAGCATTGCATGCTTCAGTGTCAACCTTGATTTTTTTTTAAACAACGCATCGCCAAATAGCTGCGAATATTTGTTATTGGCTGCTTTATAATTAATATCTCATATAATTGCATGCTGCATTGTTAACCTTGGCATACTCAATCCTTTTCTTGGAAAACAATCATCTTACAGCTTCGAAGTCTTATTATTGCCTCCTGTATTACTATGGCTACCCACCGAGATATTCCACAAGAGACTTTCTCCATGACGGCGAAAGACCAAACACAGCTCGAAGAAATGTGTTCAAATGAATATTTGAAAATGATCGAGATTTAAAGACTCTAATGGAAACAGGTAGAGATTTCATTAGTTTTCTTTAAGTGTGTGTGTGTGTGTGTGTGTGTGTGTGTGTGTGTACGCGTGTGCGTGGGCGTGCGGATGTTTGTGTATGTGTGTGTTTGTGTATGTGTGCGCTCGCGCGCGTGTGTGTGCGGGGACATCGTCGATGTTACATCGATATCAACATGTAAAAGTTCGACACTCTTCATTGTTGGATTTAATTGCTTCTATCGCGACAAAAAAATAAATCTTAGTATTTCCGTGATGGGATGTGAAACAAAAAGCAAAGTCATACTGTAATATCTTCATCTTAAAATATATACGTCTAAGATGTTTTGGCTTTTCATATTTTTCATTTGTCTATAGAAAGTTCAGAATTTACTTCGACATTGTCCCAAAGCAATAAACAACTAATTTATCATTAAATTAAACGCGTTGCAATGAATCTAAAACACACACTTCTTCGAACAACATTGGACACGTTTCTCAATGCAACAGATACGGAAGCACTGTCCGTTGGTAACAACAGAAAACCTATATAAAGTTGTTGTTTCTGATCATGACTAGCGAAGTTCATCTACCAGCATGATGCAATTATTGAGTCTTAACACATATCACTGGAGAAGATTGTATTTCAGCTGTCTGAACAGAGCATCGTCTGCACAACAGTCAGGTACCTGTCTGTTGGAAATGATGCTCCAGTCCAATACTTCCTGATGTTACAAAAACCAACAAAGACAGTGTATATAATCCGCAGATACCCACGATGGTGTTATCTTACGTTAAAACCACACGATGACCGTGGAAGATGTAACTGGGTAACAAGGGTTAAGGACCTATTATTTCAATACGGTTTTGGATATGTCTGGATTACTCAAGAAATCGACAACACAAATGTTTGTTTTTTTAAATTGTTTAAAGACTTATTGATTGCTACACTCAGGACTGGCATAATGATATTAACATGTCTAGTCTGAGGTCTCACTACAAACATGTTAAATCATTGCTAACTGTTGAAAGATACTTAGTACTAGATATACCTTCATCCATAAAAAGATCATTCTCAGAATTTAGATGTTTTTACCACAAACTTAGAATAGAAGTAGGCAGACATGTAAATATAACAAGAGAAGAAAGAATTTGTATTCATTGATTAAATAGCAGAAACTTAACCTATATTGATTGTGAATTTCATGCGTTTTTTTGTTGTTGTAAGTATAACGATATACGTGCACAATATTCATTTAATTGGTATGACAGAGGAACAGAACTGGTTGATTTCTATATATTAATGAACTCTGATTGTGACAAAACTGTACGAAATGATGGCAAGTATGTTCATCTTATTATATGTATAACAAATGCTAGTCGAGGGATGTAAAATTGATCTTTATTTTTGTATACTCATGTATTATGGGACGGAGGCCTTTGTTATGGAGATAAATTGAGTTGAGTTGTGTTGAGTTGAATCTATCCAATCAAATTGAGACGACTGAAAGTAACTTCCTGCCCCAGATATAAAAAGAATAATATAAAATTTACCAACAACATAACGATATAAATAATTGCAGTAAGCTATCCAATGAAACGTAAAAAGAATAGTCACACGACGATAGAAGATCTTAATTTTAGGAAAAATAATTAAAAACAGTTCTGTGTTTTTTTACTTTGTGACGTAACGCGGTAAGATTTCAGTTTTTGTAGAATTGAGTAGGTATCTCTGATTCAATGACGTATATTGTTTGTGCAAAAGTTTTTAAAAAAATATTTCAAGCAAAGTACTAGTATACATTCTGCATTAATTTGAATCCAAAGTGGGTTTGATCTTGACTTAGCAGACTAGTAATTCCAACTCTGGCACCTCTACACTGCCAACCTTCTGGACGTTTCAGTACTAGGGATTTAAACATGGTTGATGATTTTAAAATACGGAATTATCACTTCGCCATGAAAATCCCGATGCCCAACTAATGCACGCACTTGAACCGGAAGTTACAACTTCAATGTTTTTACCTCTTCTCTTACTTCAGTCCGTGTCTTTGTACAACCCGTCTAAGCACTCCTTTTATCGACTGACCGTTCCAAGGCGTTAACTGTTGACTGTTTGGGTTTTCTTTATTTCATAGAATCTCTCGTCAATGTTTTGTTGTAACTTATGCATTTGATTGGCATGTGAATACCTTTGTTCTGTGCTTGTTCAAATGTAGTATATGTTGAAATACACATGGGATCTTGTTATATTTTCTTATTGTTAAATAGTGTGTGGCGCCCCTGTTCCAAGGAAGGGGTCGCGGAACTTCGCCGACTCCTTAGCTGTTATATTCTCAGGGGTCCGCCAACTTATCAAATATTGTCACTAGGTATCGTCACTTCTTCTCTCCAATGATCTGTCTCTTAACAAAGTTTCTCAGAAAATATTATTGGACATGGTTGCAATCCAGTTTGTGTGTGGGTATTGTAATAACATTTACAGAAATACTTTCATATTCCACTTTGTCTTCTAGTTAACAGACTGCAATGTTTACTTTTTGATTGACTGCCTGACGAACTGCATTTCGGAGATAGTATACTTTTTCTCTGTTGAGACTTTCCATTAGGGAGAGTAAATGTGTCTCTGCACATAACACTGGTAATTTGCCTACATTGACACAATATGCTTTCTCCTATAAAGCAGTTCCATATGTTACAATAACAACACAATGCAGTCATTTGTAAATGTTATGTTCATTAGTTTTGTAAATGCTTCTTCTCAATGGCGAAAGAGTGTCAGCACTAAATGTCAGAATGTCTTAAACCTTTTAACACAGACTCACAACTACAGAACACACCTGTTCAGCTCTATGTTTCTTCGCTTAAAGGCTGTTTAATAATTGTTTGGCGGAATCTTTTTCCCCCACAAATGTCAAAATATCCTCAGGGTATGATACCATGTTATTTCATCTTATGGAATGTTCGTATGTTAGAGTTTAAGGTAAAAGGACGAACTATATCAACATATATTCATATACCGGATGTTTTGTTCCTATTCTGAAATGTTGAAAAATCATGTACACGTACATTGATCATATTACTTTACAAAAAAAAAATAATAATAATACCACAACATATATGCCTCATTTTTATAAAAAAAGGATAATTATGTAAAGCATATTTCACGCACATGTCATTTCATTTATTGTTTCATGTTACAACATGTTTGTATATATATGCATGTATACTAATACGTGTTTACATGTAATTGTATGCTAAAACCAATATTGAAACATTAAATGAACCCAAATGGAAACGATAGTTTAGATTTCAAAAGGGACACATGTACTGAAATAAGATGCTAGTGAAACATTTTATTTTAACTATATTTGACAAGTGTTTTCTTTAACACTTATTTGTAGATATGATAGGTTGTCTTCATAGACAAAAAGTAATGCATTGTGGCACGTTTCTCGGTGAATTGTAAAAAAGCTTACACATAAAATAAAGCATGATGGGGTTTTACTTCAGGTTTTCATCACCACTGCTGACGTGATCAGAAGGGAATATAAATTGATCGCCGCTGTAATTTCTATAATATTGCTATTGAAACAATCATATTTGATTACGAAGAGGACGGGGCGAATCGTCTGTGTATGGGACAAACGCACTGGCGCGTGAGAATAGCACGCATCCCGTGGTGCCGGAGCCTGATTTGACACGGGGTTTTCATCCCTTTTTAAATATTGCTATGGTATAATCCCTCTGTCAACACCCATATATCATTATTATCAATGCTCGCTGAACACCTGAATTACTTCGGATGCACGGCAGTGGAAAGTGTTTCTGCATAAATATGGGACGAGAAATAAGCTCTTTCCAGAAACCGTGTTTGCAAAGGTGACACCTCTTGCGTTCGACAAGGAATAATATGTGCTACTGTTGAATTTGAATGTATGATAGTTTTAGAAAACGAACAGTTGCTTTGCAATCGGTTATGATATACGTAAAATGACGTTAAATGACTTAAGCTCTTGGTAGTTGTGTGTGCAAAAACAAACAACACATCGTTTTCTGCTTCTTGTGGATAAGATTACGAACATAGTGAACCAAGTGATAACAGGATTGGCGGCAATAACGTTGTTACTTGTTACACGAAGTAACAGATTGTGAAAACGATAATTGATACGAGGGAATTTCCTACAAAACTAAGATAGCATTGACAAAAACTTAAAACGTTGTTGCAATTCCTAAAATATAAATGTGCATATTGTGTAATGAATCTTCCTTGTTTCAAGAAAGTGCATGGACTGCGTGTCTTGTTTCAAAAAGGAAAAACTTTCCAATAAGTTTCTTTAACACTAGCAGCGCTTCAAGATGATGAAGACATCCCTCAGTGGAGTTAAGGTAGGACTTTGGCCTATTATTTCAAACTCACATGTTATCTTAAACCTCTTGTAATATTACAAGGCCGTCTTGAAATTACTATATAAAATGATAGATGAAACAGCGATAAATAGTACAGAAAAAGAATAGAGTTCTTGACATGAAAGTGTTAAATGTATTCCAAGCTATAATGCAACCCAATTATTAAACCCCTTATTCTTAACCACAATTATGGGCAAATATATGTAGTAAAGAGAACCGTTTTTCTTAAAAAATGCTATTTGCTTTAGGTGGTGTTCTTAACTATTAAATTCGTAACTATAGCAGCACGAACATTCTAGTCGCTTTGGGTGTCGTAGACTCGACTTTTGCTTTCATTTTGAAAACCTTTCATTTTTTGGCGTTGTTGTTTGGACTGTTTACTTTATCTTGTTTAAATGTGGAACTTGTGTTTATTTGTTTGATTACGGTATAACTAATCATTGCATTATTTCATTATTCATTGTTTCCCACCAACACATAAAAATAGTTTTTGCATATGATCTTTATTGCGTGGCTCATACAACCTTTAGGTCTACCATCCCGTCATCAGGTTGGATGAATGACAAAGTCACCATCGTGACAAACGTTGAGTCTGGTTATAAAAAAACAACAGTACTTTACTCATTTTGTACAGCTGATATTGTTGAATATCATACACCCAATGTTGAATACAAATTGATGATAATGCCATTAAAGCTTTATTTGGAAAAAAAAATGTTTATGTCTCTTGACATACTGCAGTTAAATCCGTTAGTTTATTTGTCGACTGTCAATGTAGATGTTATAAGAATGCTCTTACGGAATTTAAGAAAACAGCCTTTGATGTGGGATCTTTTCAGGTACCTATTTTGGCGTATACACACTAAAAAAACAATACTGTATTAATTGATGATTAATATCATTAATTGATATTTTCAGTTGAAATATTGCTAATATTTATTTATTTGCTTTTTCGACACACATAATTAAAAGTACTACCTACCCATAGTGCTTTTTTTACTTCCACACTGGTCTTTACGAACAGTTAGAAGAAATTCAGAAACCTGCGTTAGTTCATGCAAACATTTTCCCGAAATATGTACGCGTTTTATCGAAAATGTAACTTTGGTTCAATATTGAAGAAATTAACAAAACAGTAACGTTTCAATGACACTCCATAGAAAATATAAAATGAATGAATGAATGGATGACTTTTGAATTTAATTTAATCAATAAAAGTGAGGTACTTCGAAAGTACAATTTCATTCATAGACTATACAGGTCGTAAACTGTCGTATGGATCCTTTGTAGTATGTTGTTAGTGCAATGAAATGCTGCTATTGTTGTTTTACTGCGTATATTTCAACAATGTAGGATAAAGGTGGACAGTAATATGAGGTTGTTTCTGCTTTTTAAATTTAATTAGTATACTGTTTTACACAGAGCTAGGCTATGATTTATCACATTATTAACCGGTGTTTGTGAAATATGGTTTATTCAATCTTCAATGTATTGAACGATTTTTTAATGCTAATTTGCTAATAGGTGTTCTTTGAAATATAATGTGGAACACAACCTAATTGAAAACATTGAATAGAATTGAAATTATGGTATGGTATGTGCTAATTATTGAATTGTACTTCTTTTAAATACAGCGTATCCGGCATTCGTTTTTGTTTCAGACAATTAGTATTTTAGCTTATACACATGGGCTGGTTAAAAACATTTACAAGGCTCAATTTGCTTAAAATACACATGTTTCCAGGAAGAGTTGTTTTATTTATTTAATTTGAACACTCACTTTACATTACTATTCTAAAATTAATTTATTCTAATGATTTCATTGTGTTGTCTTTTTATCTGCAATGAATAACTAAAAGCTTTGTCGTGTTTGATTCCATGTTCTCGTTTGCAAAACACTTATTTATAATGTTAAAACTTTTGACAAAACAAATGATTTACCCAACGAGTCCCCTGTAGTCGAGAAATTAAATATTTACCGCAATAAAACCGACATGTAACCCATTTAACCACAGAAAGCCATATACTAATAGTTTCAAATTCCAGCCGGATCAACAAATTCATGTGAAAGCCATTTTTGAAGTCGACCATACACGGTAAAGGGAGCAGATATAACAATACAAAAGAAAATGACAAGGTCCTATCAGCATTGCCCCATGTATTAAAATTTAAAAGAAACAAACATAAGAAAACGATATTTACGTGCCAGTCATATGTAAAAGTTACAAAATGCTGAGACGAGACATTACTTAAAATAGAGTAAACACTTTCCGCCTTGGAGCGACCAGTCAGCAAACCTGTTTTACAGAGCTCTAACCTCAAGCTTCCTGAGGCGTTTCTTTAATACAAGCAGCGGAACGAATCGAATCGTTCGGCCTCTGGTAACATACTGTTCAGAAGACACTGTATCAGCAGTTCCAAACTTCTACTGTCAGACTGAAAAGCACCACCGTACTATAAAAATACTTGGAATGTTTATATTGACATCATTGCCTATCCATTTCCTATTTTCCACCTGTTGATTAAAGTTTGCACACTATATTGATTGCTAATCCTGATTGATTTGAAAAAAAACTCTGCAAAGCGGTTGTTACCGGAAGAATAGTGCTACCTATTGAAATGCTCATTTACTAAAGTTCTTTTATTGAAGTCTCGTTTTTCTATGTTAATGAGCCTCTATCATCCTTTCAAGTATGTGAAAACTGTGTTCACTTCCAGCAAATATTTTGCTAGCTTCACGAAGAATACATTAGATAATTACATGAGATGATACTTTATCATGTAACATTATCCTGAAATTAACTCGACCAGTGAACATTATAACTAATTTTCGATTTTAGCGACTTTTGATTGTCACAAATTCACACCAGGGACTTGGAGCTATACTCAGGTGCGGATCTCGAGTCTCTCTTTGAATTCGCCATACACATAATAACTTTTTCCCTGAAATAACTCGATTTACTTTTACTATTTCACAAAACTTAATTTAGGCGTAAACGACCAAAATTGCTTAAACAAGCTTCGCATATTTTGTTCAAGATTAGGAAACACTTACAACAACCAAGACACATCAAGTTGTTTAGGCGTGTCTTAAGTGAGCAATAGTCGCTTCGTAAAGAAGTCTTTTGGAGAGATGTTTTATATTTTTTATATCCTTTAATTGTGCGGAAAAAAGCCCGAGGAGTGTGTTAGTATTCGGCGCGTTGGCCACCTAGAACAGCAAACAGATTAAGATAATTAAGCCGGAAAGCGATTGTGTCTACAGAAAACATGTCAGGTATAAAAATCTATTAAATACTTAAGCAAGCGACCCCCATTTGCGAGGGTCATCAAAACGTTTATCAAATATCTTGCAATATCTTGCTTATTTCGAGTATTTTTGACAAAACACTACAGTATTGCTGAAATAAATGTTACGCTTCCACAGCTGTATAGGTCTGAACAAATTTTTGGGCTATAATATACATTGAAGTTCTTTTGGACTGCTTTGATTAAAAATAAGATGATTTCTTTTTATTGTTTTTCTTTGAGAAATACAAATTCGCAAGAAGTTCGTAGATGGACCGGTTTAATCACTCCAGTCAGTCATTTTACCCAAACACCGTCAATGATTTTGTTTAATGTCGCGTTTCTGTGTATTTGTCACATATGACATGTAGAATACCACAAATCTTTATAAAGGTAAAGACAATCGCAATGGACAACCATCCAAACTAATGGAATAAAAATTACTATTGTGAATCGATTATAACAAAGCGAGATCCTAAACTATTAATATAATTGACGGTGGTTCTATCTGCAAATGGAATATAAAATAATGGAGACAGACACTATCTTAAAGTTGTTCCTGCAGGGCAATTTGCCCTAAAGGTCAATGAAGACTACTTGGGTCGCCTCAACTACATGTAGATATGGCGCGATTGGAGTAATGAAAATAAGGAATTCCAACAATTAATTTCAAATTATGGCTTGATGCTGTTTTTATCCAGTCTCATTTACACAGAGATCAGAAAAAATACTGAGACCCTTGATTTTGTTGAGCTAGTGAAGAAACTTTACATAAAATGCAGGGTGGCTTTAACTCTGTGTTCAGAGTGTTTTCATAAAAGAAAGGCATAGATATCTCTTGTCTCGGTTTAAAGGAGGTTCTATTTAAAGTATGTCACAAGCGCCTAGCGCTTGTTACGTTACACGTACAACGTTCCCTGGATGAATCTAGACTGTCGTGTTCTTGTGCGAAACGATGTATTTATTAATTCGTATTTCATTGAGTTGTAAATTTTACAATCACCTCGTCATTTAGTTTAAACATGCTAAACAAAGTAATTTTGTTCTGCTGAGGATATTTTAATTTTTGACTCCGCCGTTTGTTTTGTAGAACTATATAGAACTTCTTCGTGTTGGAGACTGGAGTATTGTTAGGTGTTCGGCTTCTTGGAGTAAAACATATTGTATCTTTTGATAGTGTATTTTTCAAAGTTTTAAGTTATTTTTTAATATACATTTATGGCTGAACTCCAGTTTTATTTCAGTTAAGTTGAGAATTATATTGCTAAATCAGACTACTAACCACTTAAATGCGAAAGGTCTGTTCAGAGTCAATACCGAAAGTCTGTTAATGTAATAAACGGGACATAATACAGATCTTTGGGGAACAAGGTTCATTTGGTGCGGAGTTGATTGAATCGTGTACAATTATTGCTGGGCTTTATTCTCAGCACACATACATCAGCAGGCATTTGCCTTCACAAACATGCTTAAATAAAGTAATGTCTCACCAAGAACTTCAATACAGGTTGGAATATTTAACCAAAAATCAAAGTTTTAAAATCTTCTTAAGTTCTGATTATTCCTGATTATTATCACTTTCAGTATTATAAGTATCTATCAAAATATTTGTTCAAGTTATTAAATGTATCGAATTTTCTAAAAATAATATTTACAAAAAAACGTATATTTTATATGGTTTACATCTGCATTGTACGCGAAATGTGTGGACACAATCGACGGTACAAGCATATTAAAATTAAATACTATCAAAATGCAGGACCGATTTCTAATCAAGGAAACTGACAAGCCACAACAAAGCGGCTAGCAGTAGCATACAACGTAATAATAAATTAAGGATGTAAACAAGTAGGTCTATATTGCAATATAATCATAGATTTCTATAATTATACAAACATAGTACAAAGCTATATATGTGGACATTTAAACCTCGAAATAAAGTGTTTTTTATTAATAATTTCTTTAACCGAAGGTATAGACATACCGCAATATTTAGATAATGTCCACTGTACTGTAATGCTGTCATTGTTTTTTTTTTTTTTTTTTTTTTTTTTTTTTTGTATTTTTATATATTAGTTTAGAGACTTATTGTGGTATTTGTTCTAAAATATCAGCCTAACTAAACATTATGTTACGTGATGGTGCATTGATAGTCTGAAACATTCTTTTGGTTGCGGTTTATTGTTGTTGGTTATTTTTTCGAAATATAAAATGGTCGATTGAAGGGTAAAAGTACATGTAGTAGGTGCAATATGAATCATATCAAACTTTCTTACGTAACTTAGTATCATATTAATTGTAGTACATATAAATGTATCTTGAAATATTGTATCGTTATTACTTGCCGCTTATTGTCAATAGAACTAAAGCTTGATCTCTCTGGAAACTGGATTACACCATCACTGTCAAAGTAAATCTGGATAACAGCAGCTCCTTGAGAACTGCTATCGCTGCATCGAATCAGTCATTATTTCCCGCGTATATCTTGAAAACACACTCTGCTTATAATTGAATGTGATACAACCGGGGACGTCCAACCACTGCAGTCAGTAACTGCTTGAACTGAAAATGGTATATGCGCTAAATTACATGCATTGTTGTAACAACATTGCCATTCTCTGGGCGTGACGTGGTGAAAAAGAGGTCTTGATCACGGTTTATTGTGGCTTGTCGGTAAATGGACCGGTTGCTAGGTACATCCGGATTTAAATGAATAAAGCATTAGGCCGTAATCTTTAAGTAATCATTATAAATGCTCAGTACATGAACTTTTTTCTGATTATCGGCTTATAGCATTGGGTAGTATAAATCGGTTTGGGACAGATGGTAGCAAATGAATACCGGAAAGAATCAGAACCGAACAAGACATATAACTTTATTTTCATCAGTTTAATATTTTTAGGAGCACGTCTGTCTCTCTTTCTCCCTTTCTCTTTCGTTCTCTCTCTCTCTCTCATCATGTGGTCGTATATTATATTATATTATATTATATATTACATATGATACTTGGATATTTATTCTTGCACTGTCTTTCAATCCTTAATTAAACTTTTATCAGTAGTGTCTTTCAGCTGAACTGCAAGGCGCTGGTTGTTCTTTCCAGACAATTGTTTGTTGTTACTTCCGTAAAGATAGACATAATAGCCATAACTGTGTCGCTGCTACATAGCAGTTCAAACATATAAATAATTTTATTTATACACGAAATACATGTATGATTGTTGTTACAATGGTGTGCAGATCAATTGATTGAATGAACTAGTATTGAAAATACTATAACAATCGATACAACAGCTTCGATTCGATTTCTGGCATGCCATTCGTAAAAGTGCTTTACTTTTGGCCATTGTATGTCTTCGTTTGATCTGTATCGTGTGTTGGCATCATTTTGACCGTCCAGTAATTCATCAGTATATAGAATCTCCATTGCTTGTTATTACTGTGATTTTCATTAATTATGACACTGCTTTATTTTTTGACCCTTGTATCCTAATTATTATTGAATTATTGAATAATTGTTGGTTGTTTGCAAATATAGCATATTAATCTTCTGTTAGTTTTTAAGTCAATCAGCAAGTCACGTGCATATTTTCTTAATAATATTGCTTTTATAAAAATCCAGCCAGGAATAAGATATTATTTACATTCAGTTGTTGATTCAAAAACATATAATATCCACAACGACAAAGGGAATTACAAGTGCCGAAACTTGTAACTCCAAGAAATATACAAGACAGTCCACGGATATAAACATCCAAGGCATGGTCATAGAAATAAACGTAAGTATTAACAGTGTGGTGATATTTCTTATAACTGCAAATCTTTTTTAAAGAACGAAGTATAGAAGAATAAATGTTAATAGATTTCCGCATACAATTTCCTTCCCAGCAGACCCGTGTAGGTCCAATTTTGATTGTACGCGCTAATACAAATCATGTAAAGGTAACAAGATACTGCCAAAGAAAATAACCTATGCTCAGCTCCGATTTCCCTTTATTGTCAGCTCACCCTTTTAGCCGTTACATACTATACTTTATACCGCGGCCTAACCGGATATTTTCTTTACACAAATGTCGCTTCAAACAGCTGCTAAATCCTGTTATTGCTGGCTGCATTATTGTCCCCATGTTATGCTATAATACCTACCGCCCTCTAGAGCAGCGCCAATTAATTATTTCAGTAAAGTAAACCGAACAGATTGTTAGATACGGGCATGCAGTCGATAGTCACATGTGTTGATTGCTGGCACCTTTGGAAAAAGCTTGCACTGACTTCCGGCATGCATGCAGAGCTTTTTCCACAATTTATCTGGCATCGCATTGTCATCACGCAATATCCACCATAACAACAGCTGAACGACCAAAGGACATTTATATTTGAGCAATAGTTTATAAATGATTTAAAAACTCATCGTTTGATTCTTTGGCTATCCGCCTTTATACGTACCTTCTATTTTTTATATACTTCTCATGTTATTGCCCTTTTGTCGCTTTGTCTGACTGTCCATCTATTTGTCCCTTTGTCTGTCTTATCTGCCTTTCAGTCAAGATATACTACACAATCTTATTCATTCAATTTTATCACTTTCTACCATCGATGTTCAACAACACACCCCACTTACCCCACTCACATTATTGTATTGATATCAGATGTCCCGTCTGTGTGTGCCCGGGTTTTTTGTCTTTCGTCCTCCATGAATGAGCTTCTCCTATCACGTGATCAGATGTAATCACGTGAGCGGAACATGTGGAAATACCATAGAAACAAATCCTGACCTGATTATCTGATTACATTCTGTCATGTTTACTACGCTTTGACTCGCGTTACGAATCGAAATCTTGATATTAATCGACTATTGAAGTTATCTGATTGCATACGTGTATCACCAGTATTTTAGAACGGAAAGGAAGTAGATCGTCTTCTATTTTTGGCCTCATCGTCTTGTAGAAAGAGATTGGTTTCAAAAAGTAATAGTGGATATGACCACACTGTTAAGAATTTCACAGTAGTTCAGTGGATACATTCTTGCAGTTTTTTTTTTCTTGGAATTCTTGGGATTGTCATTTAAAGTGTAGCCTGTTTCGTAAATGGAATAGTATTAAGCTTGATAATGGATTCAATTGCCAGATAATAAAACACATTTTTTTTTATGTTTGTGCATTGTCAACTTTTGGTTGATCGATTGGTTGATTAATAGCATTTGTAATTCTATTTCTAAAGTAATACACGGAACTATAAACCAAAATACGTTTTTTCTTGCTTGTTACATTAAAGGGCTTTTAAAAATATTTCCTTTATCCCATGGATGATAAATATGATAATATTTTTTCATATTTGAAAGAAATAAGGCTGTACACTTACAAATTTGAAAGCCGTAAGCAATAAATATAAACACAATTTTGATCTTTTATTTTGAAGAAAAAAATTGAATGGAAAACTATGTAGACAATACAATCGTATACCTTACAGAAAAATAAATATAAGCTATTGCGATAATCAACGCATTTACGTACATGCATCTCTATAATATAAACTATCGCCTTTATATTTGAACTACACAAAAGATGTGAAATATCACGTTTTAAATTTACTTTCACAAAAGACGTGAACTGTCGCGTTTAAAATAAACTTACACATAATACGTAAGTAGTCGCGTTTGAAATTTACTTGCCCAGAAGATGTGAACTATCGCGTTTTAAATTTCCTTACATAAAAGTGTGAACTATCGGTTTTCAACTGACCTAGAAACAGGATGTGAACAATGCTTACTAGAAGGGCTTCGAGGATTTCTATGGCTAAACGTGAGTCTATCCAGAATCGGCTGTTGACAGCTCTGGATACCACGATTAAGGAGCATGGGTTCGAGTCTCCAGACATGGCCAGAAGGAAATCCATGGCCGCACGTAAGCAGAGTAGGGCCGTTCCTATGGACTGGCGAGAGGTACGTTCTGTAGGCTTCGTAACAAATTGTGTATCTCCATTTACTTTGCTGTTTTGTGGAAAAATGTTATTTTTTTCTTAAAAGAAACCGCGCTATTATTGTTTTAGAAGGTTAACGTAAAGTGGCAGTTTCAATTGTGAAAGCTATAGTGTAGATCTCGATCAACTTTTAAAACTGCAAAGTATAATTTGCTGAATATAGGTGAATATTAGGAGATTTTTAACAGTCGTGCCCAATGGCACATGCAAAATACAGTAGAAAGCAGCACTAAAAGTGCTGTAACCCTTACAAGTACATAAGCTAAAAACTTTAAACATGTTATATAAAACACTATCACCAAACAAGTAAATCTGTCAATATCAAAATGTAATGGATTAAAAGATATGCACACTTTGTTAAATGACTCATCACATATTTGTTCTTACTATTGCATTTGGCTTGCATGTGAATACCTTTGTCAAGTGCCTTTTTTAAATTTTTGAATATGCTGCAGTGCTCATAGGACTTTGTCATTTATATTCTTATTTATGATCACAACAGTATTACTAAGTGCAGTGTGTCGGTCGTAAAAAAATCTCCTCGTGCATGAAATCTATGTTGTCATTTCATTAATCCTGTACGAATGTTGTCCCCTTAGCCCGAGCGTTAGGAGGGAAGCCACTTCTACCAGCCTTAAAGTCTTTGGTTTAACCCGGTCGGAGTTTATACCCGCGACCTCCCGATCCACAAGCCGACGCTCTACCAATTGAGCTATTGCGGCCGGTAATGGACACTAGACTTTGGTTTCTCAATTCCATATTCACATGAACAGGATTCTACAACCATTTACTCTTCTCTGGTCATTTTTATCATGATTCAAAAAGTTAATTTCATTTTCTATCAACAATTGTTTGTAATTCTTTTAATCGAAATACTACCTATCCCTCTTCTAAACACTGTGTGGACATAATTTTTCAATGACGTCACTACTTTCGTCATAAGTTATTAATGCCCCCATTTCACCAAGGATTGTTTTTATCCAATCGGCCCGATCTGTACCAGATTATCCCCGATGATTTATTTTTTTGATCGGCCAGATTGTCGTTCTGAATCGCCTCCAATCGTCCCCATTTTTTAAGCCGATTGAATCCCGACCAATGAACCACGGCGACGGACGATTCACGGACGTTCCTCGAGCGATCGACACGTTTCAGGGGCGCAAGTATGCGAAAGTACGCGCAAGTACCCGCAGGTACAAGACAAAGGCCCGGTAGAGACCCGCATTTCGTGCGCAAGTGAGCGATGTTCGTGCGCTGTTCGGCCGAGAGGGACCGAAAATGGGCGATCCCGGCTCGAGAGAGGACGCTTTCGGCCGCTCTGCGTCCGATGTCCGCCGTTCTTTCGCCGTTCTTCGCGCGAGAGTGGCCGAATGTAGCCTTATGTTGACACAGGTAGCCGCAGAAACCCGAAAGTAAACGTTCTTCGGACGATTTAAACGATCTTTGGCCGACTAAATTTGCCCAGATCGGCGAGAGATCGGTGTTTTTATGGCCCGACTATATAAATCGAGCCAGATCGAAGCCTTTCATCATTTTCTGACAAGCCAGTGAAGGTCATGGACCAACAAGCAGTGCTGGGGCTGGTTGTATCTTTACAACTTCGTAGTGCTATAGCACAGCAAAATGTAACAAGACTGGAACGCATGCTGAGGAGGAGGAACAGGGTCAAGAGAAGATATGCTAAAAAGAAGAAAGTTGTTGTGAATTGTTAAAGGTTTTTCACCTGTTTTTTGTTTCAGTACCTGTTCTGAGAAAAGTTTGCAGTTTATTTTTTTATTATAAAGATTTTATAGTTCTCTGGCATTGGTATTAATTTGTACATTTATTATTATTTATAATTACTTTGAGTAAATATATATAAGGATTTCTATATGTGTTTGATTCATTACAATTCTGTGGTATTGATATTGTTCTGAATAAATTTCTTATATTTCGTATATTTCCAGGTTTTGGTGTGCTCCCTGGCTGGGTGATGACAGAAGACTACACTATGGCCAATACGATGCACTGATGCAAGAGATGAGGGTCGGTGATTCTGTTGCTTTCCGAAACTTTCTGCGCATGCCTCCAGAGATGTATGATGAGATGCTGGCTCGAATTGGCCCACGTATACATAAGATGGACACCAACTACCGGCTGGCGATAGATCCTGGGGTGAAACTGGCCGCAACTTTGCGATACCTGGCGACTGGTGATTGCTACACAACAGTGTCCTATTCTTTCAGAGTGTCACGCCATACAGTTGCTGCCTTCATTCCTATTGTGACCAAGGCCATTGTCGAAGAGTACAAAGATGAAGTAATCCCCTGTCCTGTAACTGCTGAAGAATGGAAAGAAATCGCTGATGAATTTCAGAAGAGGTTGAATGTGCCACACGCCCTTGGAGCTCTGGATGGTAAGCATTGCGCAATCAGGAAACCTCCTAACAGTGGGTCGCTGTACTATAACTACAAGAAGTTCTGCTCTGTGGTACTGATGGCTCTGGTCGATGCCAACTACAGATTTCTGTGGATTGATGTTGGTGGGTATGGACATATGTCTGACTCGCAGATCTTCAATGCATCAGAACTGAAGGAGTGCATTGAACAAGGTATGCTGAATCTGCCTCCTCCAGCGCCAATGCCCAACGACGACGTTGAATTGCCCTACTTCTTTCTGGGTGATGATGCCTTTGCTTTACGTAACTACATGATGAAGCCCTACTCAAGAAGAGGTTTGAGCAGAGAGGAGGCCATCTTCAACTACAGGATATCCAGAGGCAGACGTGTTGTGGAAAACGCCTTCGGGATTTTGGCTAGCCGGTGGCGGTGCATGCTAACGCCTATGCAAGTGACCCCTGAAGTAGGCAGACTGAATGTTGAAGCAAGTGTGATTCTTCACAACATCATGAGGATGAGATACCCACAGATGCAGAATGCAGAAATGGATAAGGAAGATGAAGACCATAACCTTATCCCAGGAGAGTGGAGAAATGGAACTGCGATGCCTGACCTTGCCCAAAATCTTGGCCACAACAGGGACAATGTTGAAGGAAAGAACCAGAGGGACTATCTCAAGCACTACTTCAACAGTCCAGCTGGATCGGTTCCTTGGCAGGATAGAGCTCTTCAGCCCAGAGACAACTAAAGATATTGACATTCTGTGTCTATTTTAAATTGTCTATTAAAATACTTTTGTATACTGTTTTGACTTTGTTAATATCTTTGTACTTAATAAGGCCCTATTCTTCCAAAAAATCAGTGACTAAATCAAATAAAAAAACACAAGTTCACTAACTAAATTGAAGCTGTAAATTGGGCTAATCTAGTTAATAAACTTGTTTGTGTTTTTCATTTCATTTTTGTCAACCACCAAAAAAGAAGAAAATAATTATTGAAGTTCCCCTTTAATTTGGTTTCTTTTTTGTTGCCATTATCAACACTTTTTTTTAATAGAACAAAGACATTTGATGAACATTTTCAAAAGTTTAATAATGAACAACACAACAATTTAGTAGCATATTTACAACATAAAGTCTCTTTTGGAACCGAAAGGCAATGCTTGTTCAAATAATCCAAATGTCAGAGAGATTGTTTTTATCACTACTGGTCTTCAGAGGGCGGCTGGTCATCAGAGTCATCAGACTGTTGGTCGTCGACAACTTGGTCTACCACGCTGTCCTGCGAGTCTCGGTTCTGGTTGAGCAAGGAGCTGAATGAATCGTTGAAGCTAATCCGGGAAGCGCTTCCCTGGGAAGGAAGCTGCGGTGTGTTCAAAGTGGTAAGGGTTGGTGTCCTAAACGGTGGGCAGCTAGGTGACCTGGGCGACGATCTGGTCACTGTCTGTGTAGGAAACGTGCGCTGCACCCATTCGTAGTCCATGGAATTCCAGGGAGTCACTCCAGGATACGTTTGGGTGCCCCACTGGCTAGGGGGAGGCTGCCACTCGTTCTGCACATGCTGTTGCTGCTGGAAAGGCTGCTGTTGCTGAGGCTGCTGCTGCTGAGGCTGCTGCTGTTGCAGAGGCTGCCGTTGCAGAGGCTGCTGCTGCGGAAGCTGCTGCTGTTGCAGAGGCTGCCGTTCCAGAGGCTTCTGAGGCTGCTGCTGCGAAGGCTGACTCTGACGTTCGGCGGCGTTGGCTGCATCATTCTCCGCTACCATCTCCTCGCAGAGCAGGAAGAATCTGGCCCTGTAACGTTTCCAGATCTCTGGGCGTACCTCGTTGAACTGACTGGACAGGTAGCCGCACATGTGATGCTTGTCTAGGCTGGTGGTGGGCCGAATTGTCTGCAGCAGATCCCTGGAGAGCTGGGCTAGCTCGCTGCTCTGCTCCCTCTGAGACTGCATCTCATCAATGGCGCGCTTGTCAGTACTAGTAGAGTCGTCGGCGCCGGGAGTTGGCCTCTTCTTGCCCCTGTGGCTGGTCGTAGTTCTCTCGGTGTGAGACGGGCGTCGCTGCTCAAAAGACTCTGACGTTGGTTGAATGGGTGGAATGTCGGGCATCCCCTGAACATCCAGGATGCAGTCGTCAGGGATCACCTCTACGGAGGTCGAAGTAGAGGCCGCGGCCAGGGGCGCTGCAGCTGCAGCGGTCGCCTTCGCATACATAGATACAGTGTTCCTCCTTGGAACCTCTATCATGTGGGAGATCAGGAAGGAGAAGTTGTCCAGGATCCATCTGAAAAGACAAATTAAAAGAAAAAATATATAAACAGCAACAACATATTTCCACACATGATACACTTGTATACTGAACCAAATTCCCGACGCAGCACAAGTTTTATGTAAATAAGAAAGAACGGGTCAAAATATTTGATTGATAATTCGTACAGCGAATTTTAACCATTGTATTGATTAAAATTTGCCCTTTCACTAATTTCAACAGTAAACATTACTGCAACATATGAAAGACATTGCAAATAAAACTGTCAATTAAGTAATTGTAGATACTTACTGGTCTCTGTCTGTGATACGGACTGCTCCCTGGCCGGACTTGGTTTTCCTCAGACGAGAGAGTCGGGTCCGGATGGACTCGTACCAGAGAGTCAGCTCTTCTCTGTGACGTTGCATCACTTCTGCCTGGGTCCTCCACAGCTCATCTCTGACCGTTTTGTTGAGCCAATCCCTCTTAGACTTGTCGTAGAGGCAGGGGTTCTGTTGGATAAAGTCCACCAAATCCTTCTCTTCAGTGGCAGACATGGTGACACTCTTCCTTGCCTTCTTTTTCTGAGGAGCTGTATTTTCTTCGGGGAGGGGAGGCAGAACTCGACCAGCAGGAACCTCGACCGGAACCTCCAACGGATCCTCGACCTCGACCGGAACCTCGACCGGAACCTCAGCAACCGGCGGCGTTGGAATTCGTGGAGGCATAGTTCTGGCATTCTTCCCCTGGCCGGTCTTTTTTCCC
The DNA here is from genome assembly GCA_007844125.1 of Sinonovacula constricta. NCBI lineage: Eukaryota > Metazoa > Mollusca > Bivalvia > Cardiida > Solecurtidae > Sinonovacula > Sinonovacula constricta. The sequence goes on from CM017565.1 coordinate 18,891,667, forward strand.
TTGGTCATAGCGTTGGTCTGTAGAGGTGTTGCGCGGTTAGGTGTCGAAGCTGGTTATGGTCTGCTGCTGTTTGGGACCCCTATTTATATAGGTCGCTCTAATCGGCTTGTCTCGGTTCTTAATCGGCTACTCTTGGACATCCTCTGCCACTCTCGCGCAAAGAGCGGGTGAAAGTCGGCTATCTGCATGTGTGATCGGGCACTTACGAGCATTTACGGGGCCATGCGGGCTGGTCGTTCGAGGATCTGCTGATAGTCGGGTGCTTACACTCCGATGACACTACGCACGACCCTTGGAAGAGAGCGGCAGAGGCTAAACGAAAGCCCCAGAAGGCTCAAGAGGGCTCCAGAGGGCGGGCGAGACAAGTGGACCTTCAGAGGACCCTCGGACGACCAAGGCGACCACGGGCCGACTGTTTTGATCGGCTACTGTTTTTCAACTTGTTTAAAAAAAGTAGCCGATCACTTTTTAGGTACCCGACCCTCGGGGGACTAGTGCGATCGCGCCAGATCTTACCCCGAAGGTATACGTTAGTGCACGTTAGTGCACGCAGGTTCCCGACTTATTTTGCAAAAATAGGGCCGATCGACAAAAAAAGAGATCCGGTACTCTCGGGATCAAAACAATCCTTGGTGAAATGGCCCTATAAGGGAAACGTCAGCGCTTGGACTTTTATTCAAATGGATCGGTTTTCTTTTCATTGCTTGCATTTGAGAAACCCATCAAGAAGTACAAGGTTAGAGCTTTGTAAAACCGGTTTAAGCACCCCAGTCGGTCCATATTGCCGACTGAACGTTCCTGTCGGGTTTGCTCTATTTGTTAAATGACTCATCACGGATTTGTTCTTACTTTTACATTTGGCATGCAAGTGAATACCTTTGTCCTGTGCCTTTTTCAATTTTTTGTATATGTTACAATGCTCATAAGAACTTGTCATATATATATTCTTTTTTTTTGTCCCAGGAAACAATAAATTAGTAAAACTGAAAATAGAAATCACAAGGACAATTGCATTCAGACCAATAGTCCTCAAGAGACATAAAATTAAGCATACAAATAAGAACATGTCCTAGTAGAATTACCACAAATAAACTTTTAAACAACCACAAGACAAGGGCAGTAATTGTTAAAGTGACAAAAACACAGAGAGGAGACATTACAAATACAAAATAAACAACAATTTCCGCCTTGGAACATTCAAGTGGCAGAAGAATACATTGGGGTGCTTCACCCTGGTTTACGGAGCTCTCCAACCTCGCACTTGTTGAAAGTTGTTCTCACAGACAGACATTGTCAATGTGAGACAACTAACAGTAAGCACCTGTATCGGGAGGTAAAACCTGATAAGAGAATACTATAAAAGAACAATATATCACTATTATAATGAAATGTAAAATATAAAAATCACCAATTAGGCAGATACTTAAGTGGAATAGTTTGTAACAAAGCAATCAGATTAAGTTAGTGACGTTTGGCGATTTTTGATTTTCTAAAAAACGCACAAGAAGATGGACAACAATAAAATGCACCATTCATTTGTTTGTGACAGATAAAACACAAGAACAGATGAGAAAAAAATGCACAATAAACACATTTACGAGGAATGATCTAAAATAACGTACACCTTTGTAACATAGTCCTTGCATTATTCAAAGGACTACAAATCAAATTACACAAACTTTAGTGGGAATATGTCCAGTATCTTCTTACAAAGTATCAGCAAAATAGATCATCACCTAGGAAAACAATGAACACTTTAACACATACACTAAGCACCATCCGTCGCACGTCAAATTAGATGTGTCACACGTCAATGACGTGTCTTCACGGTCGCAACGTTAGCGAAGCGACGTATATTTCTAACGTGCTTCAAATTAATATGCAATGAAAAGAATCTTTGTTATTTTGGATCATTCTTCGTAATGCCATATCTTACAATACAGCTATGCGAGGGCAAAGACAGAATCCATTAAGAATGTGCTCATGATATACACAGGCTGCACACAGTTAATACAAGATGCCAATCATTCATTATCGGAACCATTATGCATGATATTGTATCTGTCTGTAAACACCTGGGCTGCATTTTATTTTTTCCAACTTACCTTTGTCTAGTATACTTCAGTGAAAAACTTAAACAGCTTGAGTGCGAAATATGTCAGTATAATGCTTGCAACGTACAATAGATACATTATTTCATTTTGCCTTATCTGCATATGGCAGAAGTGAGTTAGAATGGGAGATAAATCTTAACGGAGGTTGTACAGTCTTGTATATTTTTACTTTTCATTTCTTGTGATCTTAAGGTTTTAGAACGACCATAACAACACTTATGACGGGATATAGTGAAATTCCTGTAAGTAGGTATCACCTTAGAAATAATTTCACGAATCTGGAAAACTGTTTTCTTCAGCTTTACTCTCTATGTGAAAAACATCCCTAAAATGGAGTAAGATATTCCGACATACCGTCTTCAGACAATATATTCGGTATTTTGATGCAAGGTTTCTCTTTTAATGGCTTCACCTGCGTGAACACTTCCACACGTAAAGCATACTTATTTCTAGCAACTGTAAAGAAATAATAACTTACGACCTTCTTAACTGTTTGTGTTTTTCTCACTTTTCTCAAATACTTTGAAATAACCCCAAGTGAATACTCGATACTTCACCTATAACTTATAAATGTGAAACTTTCTTATTTCGCAGTTGTAGTTTCATGTGCACACATGATTAATTTGCGGAAAATAGGACCATCGTCCGCACCTGCTTTGTGGGAGCCTATTGTCTGATCTTTTTTTATTATTTCTAATATATTTATATACGTGTGCCAAATTATCTCCCATGTTTGCCTAGCGTCTGACTTCTGTTCCCGCTCGGTCAAGGCAATAAATCACGATTAGGCTGCATTTCCGGTGAACGTTCGTTGCTTTTATCATTACTGCATGTAATTAGGTAAACCTTTAGGTAGGTGCTTAGATGCATTTGTTCTCATAATTGCTTAATATAATGCACCTTATGCATGCGTGGTCTTTATAACGAGTTTGATAATTTTATCTCCTGTACTCGAATCTGATTCTGGACTTTGTACCCATCAACTATTCGCGATCCAGGAATGATTATAATGTCATTCAAATTTAACACATGGATCTGTTCTGTCATAATAATAGTTATTCAGACACTTCATTATTTTATTACAAGTGCCTGTTTTTTCTCGGGTCACTTTATTCCGTTACACACACACGCACGCGCGCGCGCACGCACGCACGCACGCACACACACACATTTAACTCAAAATCCGTGTAAATTTAATTGCTCAACGGACAATAAACTCACCGGTACGTGTATTTTCAATTAACTTTCTTTCTAAGAGCAAATGCACTACCAATCGCGAGAAAGTCACACTAAATGACATTCGTTCCAACGCTGTAAAAAGTGCGATTGTGTGGGTTCGCTAAGGGATGGGATTAGCCGGCATTTTTTCCGATACTGTGCAGCGACATTTCTATCATTTTAGCACAGGGGCACTTATGAGGTGCCCAGGGACTGAACCCGGCCGGTCCATTATACGGACACCGACGAGTCAGGCGCAATGCTGTCCCCTTAGCACCGAGCGTTAGGAGGGAAGCCACTACTACCAACTTTAAAGTCTTTGGTTTGACCCGGCCGGGGTTTGAACCCACAACCTCCCGATCCGCAAGCCGACGCTCTACCACCTGAGCTATTGCGGCCGGTGGTCTCCGCTAAAATAGGTATTGACGTCAGAGCGGATTACCCAGATGACGATATAATGTGATCCTAAAAGTAAGTGGTCGCGTGGTATTCTTAGTTAAACATTTTCTTAAAAAATAGCTATCTCTGCAGCCTGGCTCAGATAGGAAATACCTATTTTCTATGACGGACGGGGATTTATATTTGACTGTTCACACAGATCTAGAGCATCAATAAACCGTATCTTGCAGGTCTTTTAAGGTAACAATTACTGTTTTGATTATTTACGTGAAACATTGGTCCAAACATTGGTCGGTTACCATCCTTTAAAAATGCTTGAGCGTTTCAAATAAGTGAGGTATGTTTTACAATTTGATCATCAAGGCTTCTATTGACTTTGTTTATCACTAGTCGATGCTTATTTAGCAAAAGATGTCACAGCTAAATCGTCATAGCACAACACAGCTCATAAACACATTTTGCATTTTAAAGGTGCATTACGCAAGTTTGAACCACCTATTGTTCTCTCATGCAATACAACTTATTGTTACCTGAAAAGATCTCGCGGAATGTTGTACATTGGTATCTATGTGAAAAGAAAACAAATACTGCACTATTCATCACAAAATTTATATTCCAATCAGCTGCACAGTCAGCTATTTTTAATCTAAGAAAATCACATGACCTCTTACTTTTGAGATAATGTTACACGATAATCCCAGGTAATCAACTAGCTCTGACGTCGATACCTAATTTTGCAGAAATGTCCATTGTGATTATTTTTAAAATCTGGTAATAATGGACATTTAAAGCGAAATATTTCACGAAATCAGCTGTCTAACTAGTTGAGGTAGCAATCTTTACTTAGACTAAAGTATTAGCTTTGGCAGCACATTATGTACAATTCCCCTGAACAGGGGTACGTTAGTGTTACGTATATTGGTTACTTCCGATACCACCTTTAACTAGGCAACGGATGTTCTTGAAGATAACAATATTTTTTGTTGTAAAGGGATGCATGAGCTAATACTACGCATGGACCATAAATGCAACGGTCAATACTGGTCATTATATCTGTGGTTCGTAAAGCGCACGTATTGAAGCAGAATGTTTCGTTGTACACTTCAAATGTAATCCAAAATGTAAACCAAACGCCTGGTACTATGTTTCGTTTTTTATGTTTAATCTGTTTGTAGTACTAAACTATTAGTCCACGTTCAGTCTGTGTATCTAGAAAAAAAGCAAACTCATAAACAATATGACACAATCCTGACCATTTGAAGTTAGAGCTATGTTGTATTATTAGCTACAAAGCAAAGGGAACAATTAATACAAATGTTGGAAATAAATTCAATACCCGCTTCATGAATTAAACTTGTTCTCTCTTTGTTACGGATTTATGACTTGAAACTTGATAGTGTTTGTAAAACAAACATCGCTAATAAATAATAATTAATTTATTCAATAATGCACATTACAACAAAATTATGTATAAACCCTATAGATCGGATATTGAATTTGCGATGGAATATGTTTACGCATAGTTTTAAAACAGTGGTTTCATGGCTCCTGTTTGAATATCAAGGTAAACACCGGAAAACGTCAAGTGTATGCATTTCTCCATTTATTTGGTTCAAACGAACTAAAATTTTACTTCTCTATATACATGGATACATGTATTTGGCAAATGAGATAACTTGCAATTTATGTCTACAGCATTGACATTAACACTATTTTGGAGGCAAGATAGAATCAATTTAACATTTCATGTAAGCTTTGAAATGGTGTGCGCCTGGACTGATCTTCATAACAGCCATTGTTGCTTTTTTTAAGACTGAAAAAACACTGGTGTCTGGTTCTTAAAATTTGCCTCCATTTGGATGCCTTCATGAAACATATTGACGTTGATGTTGCTTTTTATTGCGTGTTTACGTAAAATGTACTGCTTCTGTCATGACATTATGTTATGTCCTTGACAATAAAAATACAAAAGGATAGATAATGAGCTTATAAGTTTGATATATGTGTTTTAGTATTAATTACAAATGATTTCATATACAATCACATTTGTTAATTAAGTCTTTTGTCACGCATTTATCTTGCAAAAGGCACGATTCTTTACTTTAGCAAATCAAAGTGCATATTTTTCGTGGAAGTAATGTCCATTGATAAGTTCAAATGTTAAAGCACAGCTAATATAAAGAATGTGTTCAGAGCCAACCATATGTGAAAACGGGTCGAAATTTAATTTTAGGTTACAACCTTTGTATATGTTTTCTATTAACTAAATATAACCGACATGCAAAAACTGTGTTTAACTGTAAATTGACCTAAAGGTAAAATGATTTAAATGCATAACAAGATATAGGTGAACCAGGTTTGATAAGATTAAATAGAACCAGGTACTTTTGTCACTTGTGTTAACAAAGCGACCATTTCAAATAATCCATTGCCCTTTTTACCTGAACTAAATCTTGAGCCAGGCAATAAGAATAAAAGTTGCAGTCTCACCATAGACCTTTATGCGGCTGCTCATTTAGGTATTTGTAGATGCGCCCCAATGGCAAATTGTTCTGGCAACGTTTAGTGTATAATCTACAATGAATGAACAGTGAAAGGTTAATAAATAACCATTATTTATCGACCAATAAAAATCCCACTGTCATCCTTAGTATGTTAATACTACAGCAAATAATCAACTTCTTATGCTTCAAGTATGCAATTACTTTTTTTCATTTCGCCGTAATGAAGTCTTCGCGACCTTATTAATAGTTGCCAGTCGGAACCGGCGTTACACATATCTGTGAGAAATATAATGTTATACAAAAGCAGTATTTTCAAACATTTTGATGATTTCATGAGAGCCAAGAAAGCAGAAGCACTTGAGATAGATCTGTTATTGCTGTTATAGTATAAATTGTTAATTCTTTCATGAGGTATTTTATAGGGCTTTTACCTAGACCGATTAAAAAAAATAATAGGTAACCTTTACGGCAAATATTCCACTGCCGTTACGTCATTTACTGATAAACTTACATGGAGATAAATCGCAGTTTTATTAGAGGGATGACGTAAAAACCTGTATTATACATGTATACACACTCGCTATGTATAATATTCCGATGCCACTTATCCATTTACTGATGCAAACATTCTACGTTTCATATAATAACTACTTCACAGACTGGTATGAAGAATGTTTAAGATAAAATAATAACTAGAGGTACAGTGGAGTATGTAATAAATATTCAATCAACGGACTAAGGGACAAAATAGTTGCATTTTTATGGTATAAATTCAAGAGAACAGACCACAGTAATATCTTTCAGTCAAAGCTTTCTTCTTAAACAATTTATAGCCTTTGATCTGTTATTTTATTAGTTAAAGAAAGCCCATAAAATCTAACCTGCTGTGTAACGTTTGCAAGTAATTAACAGCGATACTTATATTTGGCTTGTTTGATTCGGTACTTATACTTGTCAAAAGCTTATGATGCACATGGCAACAATAAGCCAAATATACCATACATCTGGAATCAATTTCTTATGTTCTAATAAATGTTATAGAGTACGCGATGTCATTTTTAATTTCACTATTTATTACACAGATTGCTCTCATTTTTCATATTGCCACCATTCTTAAAACGTATCAATCCAGTAGATTCTTATAATATGTTTTTGTAGTTTACTCCTTAACTGGGTAAAAAAGTCAATAAAGTTGCATTATACACATTAGAAATCATTACTTAGAGATTTTTCTTTTATCGATTGCTCATAAAACGACTGCTATTTATCACTTAATATTTAATGCAACAAGAATTGAGATAAGTCAAAACATATTTTATTGCTGTTAAACTTTATTTGGAAAATAGAGAAAACATAAAAATACGGAATAAATTGTACCTATTTTTTGAAAAAGAAAAATCCTGTTTAATTTAACAGGAATATACATCACTGTTCAAAAGCAATATACTATCAATAAGAATATACGACTTCTGAGACCATATTCATGATTCAATTAGCATTGAGTATATATTGAGCTTGTTTATATCGAGAAGAAAACGATACTTTTTTTCACTTCTACCTGTCTTGCTCATTTCTCTCAGACATGAAAGTTGCGAGCGATAAATATCCCTATTTGATTTATACTCGTCGATCAAGCCGAGTTGTGTATATAATGACTGTCATGTAGTATTAAGCACTTTTCAGAGTACTGAATAGAAAAATCAATGGAATATCTTAAATATAAATTCCAATATCGCACGTGTATATATATATTGAACAAATTAGCGCACCTTTAAATACATCTCCGCTATTCTAAATATAAAAATGTGTCGTCATTTTTGTAACTGAATTTTGTTGCAATCGGTATGCAATTCCTAGAGAAAATGTAGTTGTAAAATTGAATAGTTACATGCACTGTAATATAAACCATTAAATATTGACTTTGAACATATTTTCTTATACTATAATAACCATATATAAACTTAATAATTGGAAAATATATTTTGTTTGATAAACTGCTGACATTTTCACGATTACAGGTACAGATATGCAATTTTAAAGCTTACGCTCAGTTTACTAGAGAAGTTTCACGTAAAAGAAGACATTTCGTATGTATTTTGAATTGTAATTAACAATTTTACCATTAGACCATCTTAGGTTCAGACTTCTCATTGAATATAAGGGATGCCTTACCGATACATAGTATCGTTGTACTTGTAGTTAAAGTGAAATTCCTTGGATCATGGAAGCATATTAAAGTACCAGCCTTTGCAAAGCAATGTAACAGGAGCTTTGTAGTTTGCTTCGTTTTTTGGTAAATACATTATTTTCACATATAATAGGCTTATTGTACAAACTGTGTATTTAAACAAAACGAGAGAATGCCGTTTCGTTAATTACTACAAAATATTATAATTATAACGTATTCTTTACAATAGTTTGGTGATTCATCAACGTTTTTATTATGGACATTATTGTTACAAAAGCATATTATTTAAACAAGCTATCGATTAGAAAGCCAGGCCTGTGGTACCTTTGATGAGAAAATAACGACATGGCTGATATTTTTTATCTGGTAATTGACGAAAATAAGTTCCTTTGTTCAGAAAATTGTAATTGCACAAACATTTGGTTTTTCAGGTAAAAAGACAATGCGCCTGTTTTTTATCACTATGTGGCTGTTTTATTATGAACTTTGTGGCGATGTCACAAAGTCATCGTACAACTTTTTTTAGGGGAAAGCCCTAACATCTGTCACATAAAATTCATTGTCTCTTGAACTGCATGCGGATTTAAAAATATTTTACTGTTATTAATTTAAATATATTATACTGATGTTGTTGTTTTTCTCTAGTCGACAATTCTAACTTGATGTAATATTACTTGCTGGTGCATTGCTAGTCCTAATGTTCAAGTCTAAGGCCCTACTTTGATTGATGTTCAAAGTATTGTAAGATTATTATTGTTAATCAAAATATAAAATGATGAATTATAACATATATGTAGCACGTGTAATTTGAATGTTACGTAAATTATTCGGTCATATTAAATGCTGTTTATGTTGATGTATCTTGAAATATTGTATCGTTATTACGTGCCGTTTTTTGTCAATGGTGCTAAAGGTAGATCTCTCTTGAAACTGGATTACACCATCACTGTCAATGTTATTCTGGATAGCAGCAGCTATGAAGAACTGCTATCGCAGAAAGAGATCGGTAATTATTTCCCGCGTAAATCTTGGTAATTCACTCTGCTTATCATGAAAGTGATACAACCGGGGACGTCCAACCACTGCATTAGTAACTGCTTGAACTTAATTTGCTATATTCACTAAATTACTTGCTTATATGTTCGAATTGTTAAAGAATTGCCCGCTTGATGAATTGTTACTGGGACCGAATAGACTGGAGTATGAAGTCTTTGTAATGCAGTTTATTTCTGCACTATATCCGGTCTGCATTTATGTAGGAAGAAAGGTTTCGCAAAAGGCTTATCTGCCAAGAAAAAAATTACTTGAATTAGAAGCAATAACCCGCAGAGGAAAGGTGTAATTCAGTATTCAGTCCTCTGGATAACATCTATAAATTACTTTTTTTTCAAATTTGTCTTATTTACTCTATCCTTCAGGACGATTTCTATATATTATATGCGTAAAGTTGTTGTTTGTTGTTGCAGTTGCTTTTCGCATGAAAATAGCCTTTGGTATATCATATGTAAAGAAACATCCGTCTTGTATTAATTAATATTTCAAGTATGTATTGATACGGTTGCTAATTTTGATACAGTTTCTTTCGGAACGTATTATATTATTCATTTTACAAAAAAAAGCTAAAAAAATAGATTGCATAAAATGCACTGTTTATATGTTTTCGACAGATCTACCACAAGAACAGATGAAAATATCCGCATAATAAACACATCTAGTGTTATATATTAAAATACAGTGTGTGAGCAAAGACAGAACCCATTTAGATTGTATTCTTAATATACACAAGCTGCACACAATTAACCCCAAAAGATATATGTCAATAATAAATCATTTATTATTTCGAAATATAGCGTGTCAAATAACACATGGCCTGTAAAATATTAAATTTATCGACTTACTAATGTCTAAAATATACCAGCGGAAAATCAAAAAAACTTCTTGACCGCATAATACGCCAGTATCATAAATGTCATATGACAAAAGTATGTTAAATTGTGAGTTATATGTTAATGGAAGTTGTACATTCGTTATTTACTTGGCTTTTATTTTCTAAGATTTAATTAAATAATTCTAATGGAAAAGTTTAAGAAAATATGTGACATTGCATTTATAGTACGATAAGTAAAACCAGACACTTGTGACGTCATTAAGTTAACTTCTTGAAGGCGGGTTTTGCATCGGAAATAGTTGCATTAATCTTGAAAATAATGTTTCCGTTCAACTAGTCTGTCTACGTGCATACCTGTAGGACTATACACGTCATTAATCATCATAAAATGGGGTAAGATATTCCGACATGCCGCCTTCTGACAATATATTCAGTATCTTGATGCAAGTGTTCTCTTTCATTGGCATCACCTTGTGTGAACACTTCCACACGTAAAGCGTAATTAATTTAGAGAAAAGAAATAATATAGCTATCTAAGACCTTCTTAATTATTTATGTTTTTATGTTGATCAACATTTACATTGAAATATTACTCGATATTCGATATTACACCAATATATATGAAACTTTTCTGATTGCAATTGTTGTTTCATGTACACACATGATTAATTTGCGGAAATAGGCACATCGTCCGCACCTGCTCTGTGGCCTTGTGTTTTCTGATCTTTTTTATTATTTCTAATATACGGACATACATGTGCCTAATAATATCCCTTGTTTGCCTAGAAGCTGGCAGGGCAGTAAATCACGATTAGGCCGAATTTCCGGGGTACGTTCGTTGCTTTTATCATTACTGGATCAAATTAAGTTAAACCTTTTGGTAGATGTTTGGATGCATTAATTTCTTAATATAATGCACCTTATGCATCCGTGGTCGTTATAACGAGTTTTGTCAATTAAGCTTCTGTACTCGAAACTGCTTCTGGACGTTGTACCTATTGAGAAATGATATTAATGTCATACATATTTAACACATGAATGTCTTCTGTCATAATCAGGTATTCACACACTTTGTTGTTTATTTCATGTGGTTGTGTTATAGCTAAACAAGCCTAGCACAACATAGTTCGTAAAATACGTTTTGCAATTAAGTGGAACATGGAGGTTCTTGAAGATAAGAACTGTTTTTGGTAAAAAGATGTATACGACCTATATTGGTCATTTTAAATTTCTTGTTTGTAGCGCATATTGACTCAGAATGTTTCATTTAACAGGTACATTACAAACGTCATTCATAGTGTAAACAAAATATCAGGTACTAAGTGTTTGTAATACTAATATATGAATCCATTTTCATTCTGTGTATTTAGGAAAACTTTTTTTCCAGACGACCAGAACAAACTTATAGACAAAATGACTTAATCTCGATCCCTTCAAGTTGTTACAATACTGGGTAATCAAATCAATTCCCGCTCCATGAATTAAGTTTTTTCCTTCTGTATTCATGATGTATAATTTGAAACTTAATAATATTTGTAAATAAAGATAGCAAATGAATAATAACTTGTTTATTCACTTGTTCCATGTAAATAACGTATATGTAACGTTTCCTGCCAATCGGATCTAAATTTGCGTTAATCTGTTTACGCATGGTTTTAAAATGGAGGTTTCATGGCTCGTTGGTTATTTCTGAGGTAAATCCTTTAAACGTCAAGTATCTGTCTTTCTCCATTCTTTTGTTCCGTAGGAAAATAATATTGTACTTTTCTGTATACATGGATATATTGGATATGTCACAACATGCAATTGATGTCTACGGTATGGCATTTTCTCTGTTTTGGGGGGAAGACAGAATCAATGTAACATTTTATTTAAGTTTCGAAACTGTGTGCGCTTGGCCAAATCTTGAGAACAGCCATTGTCGCTTTTTTAAGACTGAAGTTAACACTGCTGTCTGGTTTTTATGATTTATTTCCATTTGGATGCCCTCGTGAAACATATTGACTTTGGTGTTGCTTTTTATTGTTTGTTCATGTTAATACATTTAGATGTATTGTTTTCTGTTATGACATTATGCTATGTCATTTTCAATAAAAATATAAAAAATGCTTGATATTGAATTATTAACTTTGATATGTGTGATATTGTCTTAAGCATTTATTATATATTATATTTATAAATATGTTTAAACACATATGGGAAAATCATATTTGTTTATTTAGCTTTAAATCATCTATCTTGTAAATAACACGATTGTTATTACAGTGAATCAAAGTGCATGTATTTCGCTGAAGCAAGGTTAATTGAAACGTTCAAACGTTTATGCACAGCTAAAAAGGATAGTGTGTCTTTTGTTAAGCCAAACATATGTGAAAATATGTCTTTTGCTAAAGCCAAGCATATGTGAAATTATCTTTTGTTAAAGCAATGCATATGTGAAAATGTGTCTTTTGTTAAAGCCAAGCATGTGAAAATGTGTTTTTTTTTTGCTAAAGCCAAGCACGTGAAAACGTGTCTTTTGTTAAAGCCAAGCATATGAAAACGAACCGAAATTAATCTTCAGGTTAAACTTTTTAAAATAATTTTTCGATTAACTTACGAATAACTAAAAAAATGTGAAGACATATCACGTTTGAAAAGATTGAATAGAACCAGGTACTTTTGCACCTTGTGTTTACCCTTTTACCATTTATAATTATAAGCATTTTGACAGCTTACTTTATTATACTATAAATATGGACCCTTTTTCCCAGGTTGGATGTAAAATAGATATTTTGTTTCAATTAAATGATTTTACTTACCTCTATCGCGTACATGAAAGATTTGATCAACATTGCCTTGTTCACCTGAAAGAACTATAGTGTCAGACAATAATGATAAAATAAAAGTTATGCATGACCATTTAGCTATATTTAGATGAACCAACATAATGGTAAATTATTCTGGCAACGTTCATTCGTGTGTGTACAAACTACATGAAATGAACAGTGAAAGGTTAATAAATTGTCGTTATTTATCATCCAATAAAAACCAATAAAATACCCCACTCCCCTACCATCCTAAGTATATATATATTATAGCAAATAATCAACTTCACCTCCAATATGCACTTACATTTCGCCATAAGGACGTCTTTGTGATCTTAATAACATATACTAGGCAGAACTGTCGTTATTTACAAATATCAAAATATTTCGAAGATGTCTTTAGAGCCAAGGACACAGAAGCACTTCAGATAGATCATTTATTACTGTCATATTACACAGTGTTACTTGTTTCATGGTTTTTATAAGGCTTTTACAAGACCCATTAACATAAGTAGTAACCTTTAGGGCAGATATCCAGGTACGTCATTTACTGATGAACTTACTTGGAGACAAATCAGAGTGTTTTTTTTTACAGATATCATAAAATCGTTCTAATATACACACTGTCTTTGTTTACTATTCCAACTCCATTAAGCCGTTAATTACGGTAAACATTCTGCGTTGCAAATAGTTATTCCTTCTAAAACTGATATGAAGAATATGTATGATCAACAATTAGATGGAGTGAAGAATCGTAATGAACTCCAAAAATGACAAAAACAGTATTTTTGTCGAACACAAGTAAAGAACACAGTACACTGAAACACTTAATATATAATTAATATACTGGTATTTTAGTAACAGCTTTCTAAATAAACCATTTATAGTGTATGGTCTGATATTTTTTCAAACAGACCAATAAAACCTAACATATTACGTTTGCACGAAATTAAAAGCGATACATATGTTTAGAGAGTTTTATTTGGAACTTATACTTGCCAAAAGTTAATAATGCACAAGACGACAATAAGGCCAAATGCGTCATAAGTCATTGTTACCTGAAAAGGCCCTGTAAAATGTTATTCATTGATGCCCCAGATCTGTGTGACCAGTGACGTATAAATCCGCAATCGTCATCATAAACATACATTTCCTATCTGAGCCACTCTGCAGAGATAGGTATTTTCAAACTAAGAAACCACGTGACACCTTACTTTTGAAATCACGTTATATCGTCATCCGGAGTGTCTGCTCTGACGTCGATGTCTATTTTTAGCCAAGATCACTTCCGTGCTTATTTATATATATATTTGGAAAGAATGAATATTTTTAGGGATTCTTTTCGTACTTTGTACTGTCTAGCAATATAGGTAGCGTTCAAAATGTGTCTTAAGACTAAAGTATAAGTTTATGCAGAAAAAATAGCTAAATACCTCCAAACGGTGGAAAATATTGTAAGATTCAAATTGTTGGCTACCACCTTTAAAGCTTATAAATCAAACAGATTTGAATAAATGTTATGATTGTTTACACATTTGTTGTGGAGTTTTCTGCTTGACTGTGACAGAAACAAAGAAAATAAAATTATTACATACAGATCGACCATGACACACTTGATGTTATTGCCGAGTTTAAAATGCACCAACTATTGAGATCAGTCAGCACATCATTTTTTTTTGCTGTAAAGAGAAAACGTCGATGTACGGAATGAAATTTTACCAATTCTTAAAACATTAACAATCCTGTTTAATGCAACATGAAAATATACCACAGTTCAAAATTATGCTTTCAACGTCTAAGGCATTTCTTATACCATGGTCGTAATTCAGTTAGAATTGAGTATATTTTGGCCTTATGAATTATGCATATTTATATTATTTATGTAAATAATGAGGCTTTTCACTTCTACCTGGCATTCTCATTTCTCTCATACATGAAAGTTGTGAGCGATAAATTTCCCAACTTTGTTTAAACTCGTTGATCATGTCGAATTGTGTAAGCAATGACTGCCGTTTAGCATTAATCACTTCCGGTAATGTCAAATGGTGGAATTTGTTCACTTTATAGCTTTTATATGGACATTGATTTAATGTCATGTCGAATTTCATAGAATGGCATAATGCAGTCGATGAAATACGTTAGATCTTACAATCCAATGATATCCAAGTATATATTGAACACCTCCGAACACTTATAAAACTTACATTCATCCTATAAATGCAAAATATGTTTCTATATAGGTAGTTAGAAAAAAACACCATTTTATTACTGATTTTGCTACAATTGACATGCCATTCATAGACTAGGTGTTACATTCTAGACTTTACATTCAATGCTGTAAAATAAAGCCAATTATCCGTAATATTTAGCATAGGTTTATACTATAATTAACATATATGATCTTTATAATTAAAAAAATCTATTTTATGTGTGTTTTCTGATTTTATCACGGTTCTGTGCGCTGAGATTTTCTAGCTAACATTCTGCGATTAATTTCAAAAACAGAACATAATATTAATGGATTCTGCCGATATTGCCATAATTCAGTCATAGAAATTACCTAAAACCCGAGCAAAATCCATTATTAAAGTTGATATGAATAGCGAGTCGAAATTAACAGAGGTTATTCGGTACCGTCATGTACTGTCTCGTTACATTATGTAGAGCAAAAGTGTTTTTCAGACTTAAAATTCGTCAATCAGCTATGCCCTCCCACAATGTAGGTACAAACTTATAACAGCACTGCCATTTGTAACTGCAGCAACGCCCCACAACAAACTTAATTTGTCGGTTTCTGAGCGAGATCAGCAGTTTTGGAATTATTAATTTATTGATCGTTCAACCAAGTTTGTTCTAGAAATTCCTGCTTCTGGTTGGCCGGAATAAGAGGACTGAAACAACCAAGTTCTTTTACAAGTACTGTCCTGATATCCACTTAAAATTCTTTCAATCACATAAAACAGAGAAGAAATAAGGAAGTGGACTATGGATTTCCTTATATATTTTCTTATATCCAGCCTATCTGAATTAAATGGACTAAACTCAAGTAATACTCAATATATGTTTCGATGCCAGGGACTTGAGTATCATGACAGGTTTTCGTGACTTCTTTCTCATATTGAGAATTTTAACGAACACATTTAGGTGCAAAATTTACATAACATCATCAAAGAATCAGACTTTCTCGTTGAGGGTAGGCGTAACCGTTGCATGATATGGATGTACTTGCAGTTGAAGTGGAATTCATTTGTCGGTGGGCGCATTAAGAAAATGCCAGGCTTTGCTGAGCAATTTAACAGAGGCTTTGTAGTTCGCTTGATTTTGTGTCATATTTTGTTTTTGTGTCAGTTCATTATTTTCATTTCATTATAAGTTTCTTGTGCTTACTGTGCACGCTGGGTATTACATAAAAAAGAAAGAATGTCATTCCTTTAATTGCTACAAATATTATAATACCGAAACCCGCTCATTCGGTACAATATTTCAGTGATTTATCAATAAGAGACATTGTTGTTGCAACATGCTGTTATTTACAAGCCACCGATTGTAAAGCCTGTGGTACCTTTAATGAGGAAGTAACGACATGGCTGATATTTTTTATCAAGTAGTTGACGGAACTACGAACTTTATTCAGAAAATTGTAATTGCACAAGCATCGGTCTTTCCGGTAAAAAGACAATGCGCCCATTGTTTTGTATCATACGTTAGTGGGCTTTTTCACGACATGCCTCTAAAGAGTTTTAGTATGCACTTTGTGGCAATCAACGACAAAATTATTGTCACAGTCATCGTAAAGGTATAATCTTTCGGAGAAAATTTTTTCACCTGAAATTCATTGTTACCTTGATCCTTGTAGACTCAAACCTAAGTGGTAAATAGTACTGTGCGATGTGTTATTTATTGAATTTGATTAAATATTAATGATACTACCAATTACATTTATTTTTCTTTTATTTTAACTACGTTTCTTTTGAATTATGTTGTTCTTATCCAAATAATTTCTCAATATGTTATATCTGAGCGCTGTCATAATGGTGTATTTGGAGTGTTCATGTCGTGCCATTTAATGAAAAAAGCGGCATTGTCATTCCAAATTTGTGTACAAATGGTTGCACAAAGATGTGTTTTATTTGAATTCTAACTTTTGATTATATATTTATATATATTTAAATTTATATACATATCTGTATAAATCACTAATGTCAGATTTACCTTATCATTAAAATTTACACGTGACAAATCAGATTAGCAGTAGTAAAATGAATGGGATTCCATTTTCTGATTGCTAATTGGTGTTTCATTTCATTTGTTTATTGTAATGCAAACTGACCTTTCCCTCAGATGTTTGAGAGAAGTGTGTGTCCTAATTAGATGTTATTTGCTTTTTGTTAATTTTATCTTGATTTTTAAGCTTCACAAAATATTTGTATGAACTGTTAAAAACCTTCGACATTGTGAATCCTATTTAGAAATCTGCCACGTTCCATTGAAGTAACCGGTGCATTAGGTGTATTTGCCTTTATTTAATTGACAGTTGTAATTAAACGGGACGAAAATAATGTATAAGGACATTCTAAACAACCAGCTAAATGCATTTAAAGCTATTAATTATACCATATCTGGTTGCATTGTGTTCCAATAAACAGTTGTACATTGCTTTCAGATGCGTTTAAACCACCAGTGCTTTCGGCTATAAAGGCGGCTTTCAAAGTACCAAACTTAATTTAATTTATCAGTCAACCCTATTTATACTAATTTTACGGATAATTGCTAGCATCCATGTGTATAGTTTGTCTGCCTAGTTTCACGTCCCTACAGAAATGGAAATGAATGGGTTTGATGGAGGTACAGAGATACAGTGGGGTTGAATGGTGTGAGCAAACATGGTGCCGTGTTTCACTGATGTCGTGCACCGAAAACATTATAATGGCATTTTACAATTGTAACAAAGTTCGATTGTATTAAATACATGTTCTTTTATTTTTGTATTTGCTTTGCTATTATCTCATACATGCATTACAACTTATATGCTACAAGTACTAAAGGAACATTTCTATTATTTGTATTGTCGGTTGATTTTGTTCAAGGTCTTCATTAGATTAAACACAAGTAAGAAAATACAAGTGTTGTAACATTTATAACTATTAACAAGGGGCATAAACTTTTGCATTAATATTCCAGTCCATGTATTTTCTGTTTATTTACATCACATATGGTCATAATAAATCTGATCAATATTTCCAACTCTTTCAAACAGTCTCTTTCAAAAACTATTTTCGTTCAGCATTAAATTTATCGCACATTTTGCTGTTAATGGTAATTTTATAAAGTCCTATCTGCTACTCAGTTTTATTGATGCCATGTATTTATAGATTAGAAAGGCTTTTGGAGTCAAGAAAGATAATATTTAAAAAAATAATTTGGGGCACTAAATGAACATACATGTATTTTGAAATTGTTTACAGCTACAGGCATGCAGTTCATTAAACAATACACAATGCAGAGATGAGAGTATTTTCCATTCCCGCTTATATAAATGGATTTTATTACAATTACGTGCTCTCATTATTTGACATTTCTTACTTGTTTTTCATTTTGATAATGAAGGTCTTTGATATGCTTTTAAAAGTCCTTTGTCTTTGCATCGGACTTCTACGCAGCTTAGTTATGAAAAAAATATCATGATATCACTGAACACTAATAAAACGAGCTGTTCAATAAATTGGTGTTCTGTTTGATCAACATTTGTACATGTATATGTTAATTAAGTGATAAAGCGGGATATTGTTACTACATGACATTTTAACTTTACTCATTTATTTATTTTATTTATTCATTCATCCATCCATCCATTTATTCATTCATTCATTTACTATATTTTATTTCACTGTAGCTGTCTAGCGTCAAAGCTGGCAAACATTGCCGCAGGGTCAGTACGGACTGGTAGAAATTCCTGATATCGCAAAAACAACATCAAAACAAACACAACATCAACAAAAACAATAACGAACAACAACGCTTCGGCTATCCAACGACCCTTAAACGTTATATACAACGGTAGTAAGTGTCATCCATTACCAATGTAACGAGGTTGGGTTTTCATTAGTAACGTATAATAGTAGCAGAAGGTGATGAATAAGTCGAATAAATCACCACTTGCTTCCATTTTCTAGTGTGATAGAAACTTAACCTTGTTGGGTTTGGAACAATTACCGATTGCAGCAATCGTTTCATATTTATTTTAAAAACTTTTTAGTTCGTTTCGTTTATAGGTAAATACATTCTATTCAAGTGCAATATGCTAGTTGTACTAGCAGGGTATTTAAACAAACAATGAGTATGTTACACTGTTAATTGCTACACATATAATACATATATAATTAAGACATCCACTTGAAATTCTATACATTATTTTGGTGAATCATCATCGCTTTATTCTGGCCAATCTTGTTCCAATAGTCTGTAATTAAACCAACTCACCAATTGTAATGCCTGGCATTGTGTAACTTTAATATGTAAATAACGACCCAGTTGATTTTGTTTTGTTTGTTAAATAACGGAAATACGTTTATTTGAGCAGGAAAAGCATTGTGATTGTACAGCCATTAGGGGATTTAGTAAAAAGACAATGCAACTACGGTCTGTATAATACTAGGTATGATTTACACGCCATGTCACTTTTGGTGTGTTTATATAAAATTTGCTGCAGCCGGCGACAAAATGATGTTCACAATGACAACGTACAGTTATTATTGTTAGAGAAACTCGTCCTTTATCATGCGGAATACAATTGCCAGCTTGATAAACTTACGCGGTAAGTAGTTTAATAACATTAGCAAATTATAATGTACTTTTTATTCAGTTTGCCTCACCGGCGATAATATAAATAATAATAGTCTTAAACATTTAATTAATTGATAAGGCCCTGTGCCTTTTCAAATGTTGGTATATTTTGCAATGCTTTTTGTTTTTGACAGTGGTATTCTTATTAAAATCAGTTATCGCTGAAACTTTGATCATAACTTTGTATTTAGAGTGTAAATATCACACCTATTAATCGTACGAGCTGCATTGTCACTCAAAACATGTGTACAATATGATGAAAAAAATCATTGTTATTTAGTTGTCTATCTAGTTTGTTGATACTGTTGTTTTTTTTCTTAGCTTATAACGCTCAGTTTCAATTGAATTGAACTATGTGGACGTCCAACATATCTGTTAATAACGTAATGACATCAGTCTGTAATCCTACATACAGAAAGCAATATGTTGCACAGTGCTTCATGTCTGATTGACGTTGTGAGAAAAATAAAGTCATTGGAGACTTGTAAGTGAATTGGATTTTCACATTTCTTGTTGCAAATTGTGGTTTCATTCTATTTGTTCAGAGAAATGCACATTGACACTCCATACAAATATTTTATGGCACCGTGTGTCTCCAATTGTATGTTATTTGCTTTTTTTTTCTTCTTAATTTTATTGTTTTAAATCTAATCTAAACACAAAGTCCCTTCTAAATCCTACGACGATGTGAACTATATCTCAAAAATATTCAACGTTCCATTGACGTAACTACGCAATAAGTATATTTATCTGAATTTAAATGACAGTTGTAATTAAATGGATCGCATAATGCTATAAGGTCATTCCACTCAGCCAGTTACAGCTATAAATTACATCTCTTGTTGCAATATGTGTCAATAAACGGATTAATTCAAATGTTCTGGTCCCGTTTTTAAACATCAATTGTGCCTATTAGGTTTAAAAGCTGCCTGCTCAGGCTTATGTGTTTATTTTAATGGACCAGTTCGCTCTATCGTACATCTTTTGTTCCATATAGTTAGCGTAAAGTTTGTTTGTTTGCCTGGTTTCTCTTGCAATAGTAGCGGTTTTGTCTGTGTTTGTTTTGTTTTAAGTTCTTGCAAACAAGGTACGGGCGTACAGAAGCGCTGAACAGTTTGTTGTGTTTTTAATGGGAATGTGCTTAAAAGAAATTGAATGAAATTGCACAAATGAATCATACCTCTACATGTAGTGTCTGAAACATGTCCAAGTATGTCGGTGTATAGTAACACTTTTAGCCGGTTTATCTAGATTCTAATCACAACGTCCAAGAAAGAGTCGCGTTATTTATCCAAATATTACTACTTATAAAATACTTGTTTTAGTGGCAACAGAACTTCATTGTTTGTATTTGTTCTCGATATACTTATAAAGTAATAAAAACAATCAATGCAGAACAAAGTCCGTTATTTCCAAGGTCAACATATGTTATATTTATTATTCAATGACGGCATTTTTAATGCTTCTACATAATATGATATGGTCTGCTTGAGTCGGATCGATAATGTATTTCAGGAAAGGCTCTTAGGTACAATATCATCATCAAATTCGTCGTTACGATTATTGGTCGGTATATATCATAAATAATTATTACATCATATTATTTTATTGATACCTTGTATCTATCGATCAAAAAATCTTTGGCGTCAAGAAAATACAATTTTCAAGTTATTTATTTTGGCACTCCAGGAGCATTTATGAAATGGTATCCGTAAGATACCACCACGCCTATAATATGAAACTGATAATCAAGGATGTTTGTCATACCTGGCATTGCATTGTCCAAAATTCACGTTCTTCTAGAAATGAAACAAACGCAATACAAAACAAAAGCATTGGTCAATTGAGTAATAAATCTCTTAGCAACCATAATGGATTCTCACGTTTTACTATGTCATTTTCTTTCTTTGGATATTTGTTAAATTTAAGAACATCTTTTCGTGATAATTATAAGGCATACTTTGTTACAGTAGTTTAAAAGGAAAGAAAGATTTTGAAATGATTTAAGTGTTAATACAATACATATTGTAATTATAACCGGGTTTTTGTTTTACAACAACTGCGAAAATATGAGAATGAAGCTAAGGTTTTAACAAAATCGTTCTAGAAAATTCTCTCCAGTACATGTCCACACGAACAAAGGTCTTTTTAACAGTATGTGATTGACATACTCCAACATCAACTGGGTCCTGTTTCACAGTGTTAAATTGATATACTCCATCTTGTTGGTAACAAACTAGTGACAAAAAGTTCCCATCTCTATTGGCGCCGCTCTGGAGAGTCATGCCTCTTATGGAGAGCAGAAAATCGCATCTGTTATCTAAGAGAAAAGAACCGAGTATTCCACTTTTAGCAGTGTAGCTTGCAACAAATAAATGTAACATACAATTATAAAAAAGTATCAGCCATTCACAAGAACTTGCAGTTGTTTGGTGAGGTATTTAAAAAAAATATTGCCGATGTAGCAGACGACAGGGAAGAAAACAAAGTAGGAGATAATGTAGTTATTATCAGAATTACGATTAGTTACTTTCACATATTTATGTAATGAATCGACAGTGTAAGAGGGTGTTTGTTTCCCAGGAGTCATCTCCTTGTTTCAAGCGCATGCTGTCTGCGGCGACTTAGATGTCTCACATCCGTGTTTTTCCTTGTTTATCTGTTCTAACGCCTGTTCATTTTTTACAAAGGCATGTTTGTAAAACTACCTGCCTGCCGCATCTGCGCCTGTCAAAACGAAGTTTTCACTGTTACGGAACTTAAATAGTAAAAGATAATATATTTCTGCAAGATGTCATTTTGGCCATCGAACATCATAAAATTATTCGAAAAGAGAGTAACACGTGCGGTTCAAATTTTGGTTATTTTTTATTGCTTTTTTTTTTCGTGCAACTGTTTCTTCTTAAAACCTAAATAAAACCTGTGTGCCTGAACCGAGGTCGTATTATGGAAAAAATGGTAATACATTGCATATGTCTGGCAAAATGTCCCAGATAAGATGGTAGTAATTAAGTAAGAGTAGGTGCAATTATGAGGTTACAGCCAGTTAACAAACTCGTCAGGCTTCTCATTTATCTCCTACATGAACTAAGAGTCTCGGAGATTGCGCTTCTAAGTAGGTTGTCTGTAATACAGGTTGTTTCCTGTTGTCTAACGGTGACAGACTTACGGAGCTTAGCGCATCTATTTCGTGCACCTGTCTTGTTGCCTTACTGTAAGTGTCGGTTTGACTTCATTGATGGATAGGTTGACAGACTCAATAGAGAGGCCCCATTACCGCTTAATTACTCATACTAAATATCACATACAATAACTAAGTCGGCGTTGAGTTTATCAAGTGCACCATTTTTGACAGTCCGGTGTGTGGTTTCAGTTAGGTCTCGTTAAAAATAAATTAAAGTGTCTTTTAGAAACTTCTTTAAGATATATAGTTTAATCCTGCCTTGAGTAAGTGATGTTACACAAATAATAACAACTTAACTTACTTTTGGTTTAAAATACCACTAAGGACGGTGGGTTTCCTTTATCTATAATTAGTAGGACCTAGCCGTAATGACCATAGTTGTGTCGTTGAGATGTAACAAAAAACAACACATAAAAAACAAACAAACAAAAAAAAAACAATATAAGCATAAACTTGTTTAAATTTAACTCATTTAAGTGAATCTTTGTTATTTATATGACACGTCACGCCGTCTTTTCAATTTAAACTTTTAATTCAATTAAAACCAAGATTGTCCCCCTGACCAGACAGAAATCACGAATTAGATTGAAGGGTGCAGCCATTACGTAGCCAATTTAGCCAATTTTAATACATTAAACTATCTACCTAAATTCATCGTCATTGTGTGTAGTCGTTCTGGCAAAGTTCATCCGTGATTAATGACAATATTTATAACACAATGGTGGCGCCACTACAATCCTAAGATTATTGACACTTAAGCAGATAACAACCTTCTGGTGCCTCTAGTGTGCACTTACCTTTAGCACTTTGCTGTACGAAGAATTTACGAACTTAATTTCTACGAAGAACTGGTAAAGTGCAATACAAGGTTGCTTGATGAAAGATTTAGTTCAGT
The DNA here is from genome assembly GCA_007844125.1 of Sinonovacula constricta. NCBI lineage: Eukaryota > Metazoa > Mollusca > Bivalvia > Cardiida > Solecurtidae > Sinonovacula > Sinonovacula constricta. Next base: position 18,915,707 of record CM017565.1, read on the forward strand.
ACAGAGTAAGTTCTGTGGCAAATAGTGTTATGTCGTAACGCTCTTGTTCTAGGATGTAAACGTTCAGACGTTCAGTCTTTATTTGTAAAATACCAGAAAAAAGTCTTATAAAATATACTTATAAATAGAGGATCTGATATGAGTGGTCAATAGGTACTGAAAATATTAAACGAGTTGAATGAAACGATACGAAACGAGGCTCTGCCGAGTTTCGTATCGTTTCAGACAATGAGTTTAATATTTTCAGTACCAAATGACCACGAATATTAGATTCTGTTTGTCGCATAACCAAGACACCAGCTGTTTTTGTTTATAATGCATAATCTTTTTATAGTATGAACAGTCGGCCTTGACATGTGTAATTCGGTTTAGAAGAATCCTCACAAAAGATAGTTCCAGTCTTTACTCGACCACTTTCCACACAAAAAGAACAGATTCGTTTATAACATGACTAAAATGTTATCTATTTATTAATTAAAATGAAATTGTCCAACAAAATGCATAAAATGCCGACAACAAAGTGATCGGGAAATAGCATATACTTAATGACGTAACACTACGACAATGACGTCACACTACGATAACTAACTAGAGAGTTACCAAAAAAAACCCGCATGAGTGTTACCTCATGCTCGCGCGGTAGTTTATGTGATAAAAATACAACAACCTTTAGGGCAGATATTCCGAAATACTTATTATTTTAAAGAATGGTTTAGAGAAAATGCATGATCAACAACATGAAGGTCGTTATCATGTATAGTCAACTGGGAAACAGGTTAATTCAGTTAATATTAATGCCTTTGGACTGCCCACATCCTAGGGACTATTTATACTCAGATGTTGTGTACATGGAGCAATATGCGGTTAAGAGTCTTGCATTAAGACTCAACCTCACGTGGTTGATTTCGGGGTTTTTGTTGAATTAAAATATGAAATTTTTGCAAATTCTTTGAATCTTTTTATATAAGAGTTTTTTTTTATTCATTCACGAAGATCAGTGAGATAAACATTTGAGATTAATCATGATGAAAAAACAGCAACACACGAACATTTCAGATATATCAATGTTAGCTTTTCTTTATTAATAATTAAATTAATAATTAATAATTAAAATAAATATTTAACTAGAACTTTTAAACGTAACCAATTCGGTTGCATTAAGAACATGATATGTTTAATTTGCTTGATTTTAGTTTTTATAGTTAGCAATAACATCAGATGTACAAGTGGACCACTAGATAAGATGCATTTCACATCTGGATACGTTTGATAATTTTCCAATTAAATTTAATATGATGTGTAATATCTTTTTCGTTTCACCAATTACTTTTTCTCTTACTTTCACAGAATGTGTTGTTATTTTAAAAGGTTCTGAGGTAAGCCGAGTAGCATTTATCTGTAGAAGGTTTTTATTTATTTATTTTGATGATTTTGGAAACTGGATAAATTAAGTTAAACCAATCACATCTGTTACAGTTACATGTACAGTAATATATGATAAAGTTCTATGAACATTGTATCATATACCAAAATTGAAAAGGCACAGGACAAAGGTATTCACATGCAAACCAATGTAAAAGTAAGAACAAATCTGTGACGGGTCATTAAACAAAAGAGCTTATTTTCTATTTTACGGCGCATATATTTAAAATTACTGATGGTCATTACAACGTGTTTTTTGTTTTTTTTAATTTTACTGCGCTTGAAATGGAAAACAATTTCAAATCAATTAAAACATCAAGTTGTAAAGCTTTAGCAAATCGACTTAGAAGAGGTAGGGAAAAAAGGAGATGCAGGAAATTAAATCTAACCAACTCTTTAAAAGTAAAAACAATGCGTTTTTTTAATACAAAAACATTTAATAGTTCATTTTTGTAAAGTTTGTGGAATTATTAATGTCGTATTCGTGATTCACTTAGCAATATGATTAACGAGTAAAATATCTGCTCATATTTTATTTCACATGTGTCCGTATATATGTAATCAGCTTTGATATTTTTTTATAGAAATAATTTTTGAAATAATTTTCTTTCCCAAACGCCCAAAAATGGCAAGCGTGTAGTCACATATTGCTTTTTTACTTTACACTTCATTTTTCTTTTAAATTCGTTGGTCATGTCGTGGTATTTATATAGAAGTTGAGTGCTTTTGTGTGTGGCCGCATTTAGAATATTTGTAAACTATAACATACGTTCAATGTTCGCTTTAGTAGTAGATCCAGAATAAAATTGCTTAAGCAAAGATGGGTAACGGATAATTGGAATAGTTGTACTTGCTTTTCTTATATAAACCACCTTGTCGATGGACGGCCCATATGTTATGTCAGATTTACCTGAGAAACACAACATGGGCTTTTCGAGTTCGTTTCAGTTTTTGCGTAAACACAATACCTCCTAATATAATAAGGTACCTGTCTAATTGGTTATTGATACAAATAACGCGAATCCCACTCGGTTGTGCTAATTGCTACAAATATAATAATTTAAACACCCACTTTAAATTCTGTGCATAGATTCTGATGAGTCATCGACGTTTCTTTCTGAATGTTTGTGGGTTTTTTTATGCTGCTGTCTGTATTTACAGACGCCACACGTTGCATTCCACAGGATGTTGTAATTATAGCTAGCTGATTGTGTTATTATTTGACCATTATACTTTTATTTGAGAAAACAATACGGCACCTGCATAAGAGGATCGAGTATACAAATTGTTTGGTATCATCGTAGATAATGGAATTGTGCACCATTTATGACGCTTTCTTTTATAAGCAATATTAGGCTGGTGATTTCTACGTCCAGTTGTTATTGTTGAGGTCAAATCCCAGACTAATGTCTTAGAAGCGCCATTGACGTAACCAAAAGAGAGCTGAACACGTCCTCACTTGAAAAATACTTGGCCGCGATTAACCCTAACTCAAGTGGGGAGTATTTGTATTACAATAACAATATTTAATATACAGTTTGTATATATAACCAGTTGGACTCCATATACTTATAATAATTAAGTGCTTCCCTGACAACGGCAGTAGATAACAAACACATCACTTGCTTTAGTGCTTAATATTATTTAATTAAGTTATCATTATCTTTCTAGATCTGTTTGTTATTCTTGTATAATACTTTTTATAATAATTCATTTTAGATTCATAGACATTCCTGATCTGTAAAAGGATCCGGTTATCCGTAATACACACACTACCGTGGTAAACAAAGCAGAAATGCATGCACATTCCTTTCAGGAATGTTTGAATTAATTTAGCATGAGTGTAAGACAAGTATATCTCTTGCAATTAATGTAATGACATATACATTTTATCCAGTCGCAAAATATACTTATATTTTTTTTATCCAGTTGCAAACTATATCTAAACATTTTGTATTGGTTTCCTTAATGGCTAAGTTACTTTTGGGGGAGAAAAGATAATACGAATTAATTAATATTGTATCTTTTATTTATCATTGTCTTTCTTCCTCATTCTTTGTCCTATTTCAGTTTGTGAGTTGATTGTACCTAAAAATTCCTTCAAAGATGTTTGTATTCTTTATTGATAGTTGTTTAAAGTAATTTTGTTTGCTTTTCTATGCTAAACAAAGCCTTTCACAACCACACAAGCTCGATGGATAGATGTTCCTTGAAGTTTTATTGAACGGATCATGAATTTGTTCAATAAATATGCCAATCTTTATTAAATAGAGAATTGTCATAACATATGTCGTCTGTTTCATTGTCCTGGTCAATCGTGTCAATTTCGTCTGTTTGTGGCCGCAGATGACATATTTGACTGCATTGTATACAGCACAATGGCACACGTCAAAATGCTTTGTATTGTTGTTAAAACTAATGGCCCTCGATTTAAACTATCTAAGCAGCTTTTAGAAACAGATTTCTGCTTCTTCAGTTATCAGTTCGCTTCGTTTACACCAAATATCTGGATGGTTGCTTGCATCAAAGCGTATGATTTCTTAGGCTGTCTGGATGTATGGCCTTTCGGAACTTTACATGAACATTAAATTGACATATCAAATAAAACAATCAACAAAACAAATCAATAATACACTATTTCAGTCATAAAGAATTAATTCCGGTTTTGTTTCACTTTCCATATTACTATTTTAATACTACAGAGCTTAAGCTTACAATTGACAAGAAAGTATTATATGTTTTGCTAGATAAACTATATATACACACACATTATAAGACAAGTCTAATCTTTATGTTTCAAGTTGCAAAAACTCTGCATAAATTATTTACTTTTACTTTATTTCAAATGTCCAATTCAATACTGACATATGTTTCGTAAGCTAAAATTAGTATACGTATTTAATGAGATTGGCATTTTCCAACATTTTTTACAGATAATCCATTATTTTTTATAAGATTTGCTGTCATGATTTTGTTAAGTATGTTTCATAAATCGTATTATTTTAAACTTCATGTATTTCAAATGACGCTTTATTTTCCTAAGTCAACCAAAACCTTGTGTGACGTTAAATCTTTGAAAACACATTTTCCTTTTGATAAAAGATAAGTTATTTATCTAATTACCACACAGTTCTCAAAGAGCAAGACGATATTCATGTTCGTATTAAATTAACAACTGAGATCAACATAATCCAGTTCGTGTGTAGCATTTCTGTGATAAAAAGGTCTCAGCTCTGTTTACTTGTTCGTATGTCGGTTAATTTTAAACAGCTTGTTGGCAGCACCTGTCAAAACGATTCTTACTATTAACGTGCTGTTGAAATATTTTTAATGTAACATGTTTTGTAAGTCATTGACAAATGTCTGCAGTAAAAGTTGTAATGATCTTTCCAAGATAACGTTACATCGAACATAAATTAGAACGTTTTCCTGTATCTGTTTCCGTTTCATTTATCAGAGCAGATATGCAAACAAAACTACTTGTTGCAATTTTGCATTTGTGTGCATGTTTGTATTTAGGTGTGCGCGCATGTGTGCATATGCGTGTGCGTGTTTTTGTGTGCGTGTGTTATGTGTGTGCGTGCGGGTGTATGCGGGTGTGTAAGTTTTCATTATCAAAGATATATCAGTTGCTGTGTTCTTGTGGTACTGTTGCCAAATGGCGACAGTACTAATTATGCATCCAGGTTTGTGAGCAAATCCACACGCCCAGTTAAACAAAACATCAGGTTTCTCACTTACACTTTATATGAGTTAAGTGTCTCAAAGATTGCGTTTCTAAGTAGGTTATCTTCATTGAAGGTTGTTTACATTTTTCCTTGGGGTGAATGACTTGTGGAGATTAGCGCTAGTGTGTTTAACCAATGTATTAACTTAGTATATCTGTCTTAGATCCCTACTGTCGTAATTACTTTTACCTCATTGATGAATAGGTTGACGGAGTCCTGTGAATTACCTCTTAATTATGCCTACTTAAGAACAACACAAGATAACTTTATCGGTGGTATGGTTATCTAGAGTACCTTTGGAACAGTCTCTAGTCCGTTAAAAGTCTTCAGTCATTGTCTGTGGTTCTACCCGAAAGTTGTTGTGGGACCTTTATTGCCTTCATATTCAGCAAGAATTCTAGACGTTAATGGTGACCAGTTCTAAATCGCCGAATTATAAACGCCGCAAAAATAACCCTAACAGCAACATACGTCTGACTTTGGCGTCGTTCTGGAAACCGGGGCTTCTTACAGAATAGCTGCATGAATAAAGAAATAACTGTCGTGCATTTACACCAAGTACCTGCGTTTGAATAGTGTTTTCTATGAAAAAAATGTATTTTGAGGGTAATTATGCAGTTAGCGATTTCAAGAATATCAATGTCGCAAACAGTAACAAAAAGACACAGTAGCAAGCCATTTTTTGACATAGACATGTTCATAGAAATATTTACTCTAAGCGCATGCTCGCTGTGGTGCATTGGATTTCGTACATTCATTTTGTTAACTTTCAACCAATTTTTAATAAATTAATCGTAATTAAGCTTAAATATTCCATTTAAAGATTATTTCCTTTCGCCAAATTATTGAAAAAGTTGTTTTTCAAAAACAGAAACTCTCGGTCTGTGTTCCAAATAGGTTTATTATTACTGGTCAGGTTTAGATTACAGAATGGTTATAGCTTGAAACAGATCATGTGCGACTTTCCGATTTATTAATTAGCGGAAATGCGATTTAAATCAACTGTCTTCGACCTTAGTTTGCCAGATTCTGTGTTAATTTAGCATAACATTAAACATACGTGTTGTCTGGTACTTGTCTAAAAGATAATTAACAAGAATGGTTCGCAGTAACCTTATTTGTAGAGAAAATACAAACGCTTTCTGTATTTTTAAATAAAAATAAAACAAAACAATGCAATCTGTCTGTTTCGCAATTACCTTCATTTGAAAAGATAATACAAGTGCCTTCTGTATTGTTTTCATTTTCGGGAGAAATGGTAATAATAGGGACGAGACGTAAGTTTGTCATACCTGGTTTCAATTATTCCGATTTTTTTAATGAAAAGGTCATTCATAACTAATTTACATAGTTGAGCTTTCTGGCGTTAAATGATGTGTTACTGGTTAAAAGAGAAATTCTGTATTCGCTTAAACTTTTCTTGTAGAAACACCTCAGAATATTTTTACATTTTGCAAAATCCTTTATTTGTTATATGTTATGTTTTTGACACCAAGCCTGCAGCAGGTCTTATGGAATAAATATTTTGTGCAAAAACCAAGAACCATGAAGACAGAGGTGTAAAATATTTATGCGTTTGGCGTTTAGTGTAAAAGCAAGTATAAAAATCGACAACAACAACATTGAAGCAAACATTTGCACTTTTAAATATTAATCATAACATAATTGCACGTGCCGAGAGTTCACTAGCATTAGAGTTATTTCGGTATGCGCCTTGTGGTGTTCACTTGCTGCGAAAATACAAACCAACACATGCGAGGTATATACACGTTGTGCGAAAATTAAACACCATGAAGACAATTTATAACATGTTTTGTATTGTTTCCGTAACAATTACGTCATTTATCAAGGAATGTTTGATTCAATTCTAGGTTTGTAGTTATTTTGTTTAAACACACGTTTCACGGACAATAATAAAAAGATAAAAAAGTGAAGCTAGTTAATTACAGAGCAACAGATCCACCACTTGGCCTGTTAGCCTTCACAGATCGACTTCTTTTGGCATTTTTATAAGCATTGTGTCAAGCAGAGCAATAATCCGTAACCAGTGTCGTCATTATTTAGAATCTTGCTGCTGCACGCGATTAGTTAAATTCGGTCATGGAGGGGCGGAGATGTGTATTGTCTGTTTTAGAACCGATGTCTGTTTTTATGTCGGATTATATGAAAATGAAAAAATGCAAAGTGATGCGATTTGTTTATTTAACACTACTTGAGATATACTATATGCTAATTTATCTTGATGCCCATTTACTTCAAAGATGATGATGATGATGATGATGATGATGATGATGATGATGATGATGATGATGATGAAGAAGTAGAAGAAGAAGAAAAAGGAAGAGAAGAAGAAGGAGAAGAAGAAAAAGAAGAAGATGATGATGATGATTATGACGATGATGATGATGATTTTACCAATGGTCTTACCGAGTTGTCTGGGATCTCCCCCCACCGACAAAGATGCCGACCATGTTACCATAATTGTTTAGATGCAAGGTATCTAAAACCACGGCTTAACTAATCGCCGGAAACAAAGATTTGTTAGTATTTTTGGTATTTGTTGTTTTCCAATAATTTCTTTGATAACAAATCTTCCGACTATAAGATCCCTTTATCAATATGGACGTGTTGTTTTATTATAAGAATTAAACAAGCCCATTAACCACATGATAAGCCTTTTATTTAGCTGGTTAAAGAGTCGAAACTTCTGATAATAAGGTCTAGTCAAGTGCAGTGTGAATACTGAGTAGTTTTTATATTATTGTAATATTGTTTCATCCTACGCACTTTAAGTAAAAGAGGATGTGTTGTTTCCGCGTAATTATAAATTAGCTACAACTACATGTACCATCTAAATGGAAATTATATAAAAAGGGTAAAGATAAAGTTGTTATAAATATTAATTTAAATTTTGTAGAAGAAGTGCTAGCAGTAGAAAATGTAGCTATTTGTAGTAGTAGTAGTAGTAGTAGTAGTAGTAGTAGAAGTATAGTAGTAGTAGTGGTAGTAGTAGAAGTAGTAGTAGTAGTAGTAGTAGTAGTAGTAGTAGAAGTAGTAGTAGTAGTAGTAGTAGTAGTAGTAGTAGTAGTAATAGTAGTAGTAGTAGTAGTACTAGTAGTAGTAGTAGTAGAAAGAGTAGTAGTAGTAGTAGTAGTAGTAGTAGTAGTAGTAGTAGTAGTAGTAGTAGTAGTAGTAGAAAGAGTAGTAGTAGTAGTAGTAGTAGTAGTAGTAGTAGTAGTAGTAGTAGTAGTAGTAGTAGTAGTAGTAGTAGTAGTAGTAGTAGAAGAAGAAGAAATAGTAAGATCATCATGTCTAACATAAAAATACAGAGCTATGGATAAGGGTGACTTGTGTGTGTAATTTATATTAACGAAACTGGTTAATAACGTTAACCACACTTTCAGAGGCAAAATCTATGTAAATAATTATGCCTAGTTATTATTTTCCGGAAAGAACTTACTATAACATCATTCATAATTTAAAGCACACATAGTCTGTATAACACAAAAGGGCGGATTGCGTTTGGTGGATAGTTTCTCTCATCTCTACGGTACACCACCGCATCCATCTTTCTGTCATAGCGATCTGAAAAGAGTAGTTCCAAAATGTGTCCGACTAATCACGTGATAGACACTCGCCTACGTCTCGCATGATTAGAGAGCTTCAGCCCTCATTTCCCCCTGTCTTACACGCATATTTCTCGAATTAACGAAATGATTTGTGGTTAGGCAACGAAATGCAACATCCAAACAAAAACACAACTCTAGCAGGTCTTAATCACTTGGAGAGAATTTGTAATCCATTCAATCTGTTTTCTGGGTGGAGGTTGTCTAAAACGGATAGCCGAGAAATTGCGGGAATTAATTTTTCGACGGTGCGCAGATGCTGTGACCTTTGCCACTTACTACATTTACTATCGTTTAATTTCGCGGGATCGATCAGTGAAATGTGTCACGCTGAATCTTAAATCAGGCTTTAGGTTGGTACCAATTGGATGTACAGCCGAATTCGGTGGTAATGAGAATATAGTGTTACTCATTCGTTTCAGGCGATGAAAGGTTATTCGATTTCAACAGCTATAGTTACCGCGGACTTATATTGTTTTTTTGACTAAAGAAAAATAGTGCGCATTCCACGTCATAGTTTAAAATTGTTGTGACTGTTTAGATCAATTAATCGTGGTGGTCAACAATTTATTCAATAGCCTTCCGTGAACTTTTGAAATAAATAAAATATGAATCGCCTTCCAATGCTGTCTCAAGAAGAGCCACCTTTGATACAAGAAAGTAGTACCTAATCTATCTATAGAGATTGATTCAACATTTTGAGCAGTTTTAGTGTTTTGAATTTTTATAGTTTAATATGTTTTATTATGCTTCGGGAATAAAATAAGGAATATTCGTCAAAATTTGTGACATACCAGTTGGATTATACATTAAAACGTATATGTAAGTATATTTTACTTTATATTATACACAAGCCATATTATTGAAACAGTAAACCTGCATTGTTCTTTCCGAAAAATGGTCAAAATATATTCGAAATTTATATACACTAATCATTTTCAGATGCGAAACTATTTATTTGAGTGTCTGTATGTATTGAAAACATGTTTATTTTTCTTACAAACTATAATGCTTGTATAACGCCATTGTTGGAATGCTGCAATTATTTCACGTTTAGCAGTTCCAAGTCTCATTTCTGTGTAAATTTGAAATACAAACTGAAACTAATAGAAATATATATTATTGAGTAGATAATAAAATCACTTACATATGTAGGTAATGTCTTATTATTGTAGTATGATTTGATGTATTTAATTTATCATTGTTATAGTATGAAGAGATGGTAAAACTATTTTGTTGATAACTGTTGCTCTCAGTACACAAAAATGAATAATGATATAACATTAGACAACAATGTTTCCGTAAGTGGTGAACGATTCACAAACTGGTCAGGAAATCAATTTAATTGCACTATTTCCTCACGTTTGTTTATATTATGAGACCGTAAAACTGCCGAGGCTTGACGATGACGTGGTCGAAAAGTACCGTAAATGATTGCATGTGATGGCAGGAAGCGGTTAGAGTCGTGACTGCTCCGCACCTCACCGCGTTGGTTTAAGTCATGGTTCTTGGGTCGAGAACTTAAATTATGGAAGGGCTTCCAGCTGACTTGTATGGAGCTGGTGGCTCTACCTAGACATATGTCAATAATTACTAAGCTGGACGTTGCCAATATGACTTTAATTGTCTCGGCGAGGTGTAACAAAATACAAAAACAAAACTATTGTTGCTATGTTATAACTAGATTTGTAATGAAGGGACAAGCCTCTCAAGAATAACAACATAACTTAACGATGTAAAATCCACTAACATTGCACAGAGCCTGTTAATTACATTGATAGTTGGATACCATATCAGCCATACTGGTACATGGTAATTAGATACCATATCAGTCATACTGGTACATGGTAGTTGGATATCATATCAGTAATACTGGTACATGGTAGTTGGATATCATATCGGCCATACTGGTACATGGTATTTGGATACCATATCAGCCATACTGGTACATGGTAGTTAGATACCATATCAGCCATGCTGGTACATGGTAGTTGGATACCATATCAGCCATACTGGTACATGGTATTTGGATACCATATCAGCCATACTGGTACATGGTAGTTGGATACCATATCAGCCATACTGGTACATGGTATTTGGATACCATATCAGCCATACTGGTACATTGTAGTTGGATACCATATCGGCCATATTGGTACATGGTAGTTGGATACCATATCAGCCATACTGGAACATGGTAATTGGATACCATATCAGCCATACTGGTACATGGTAGTTGGATACCATATCAGCCATACTGGTACATGGTAGTTGGATACCATATCAGCCATACTGGTACATGCACGGTTAATGGCTGGTTCGGGCTGGAACACGTGCACTTTCCCGTGCGAAGGGCGTACTTACTGTGACATAAGTAAATTAATCGGTATACTACATTCGCTATAGGTTTACTCGTTGTTATTTGTAAACATCGCACCGCCACAACTACGAAAAATCGTTTTTAGTAAGTGTTTTGTGCTGATAACCAAAACTTGCTCTGTATAACTTAAATTCGATCAAACTTACCATGTCGTTTAATTCGTATACACATCAACATTGAATATTATTTTTAAACTAATTTATTATTATACGATGGTGCAAAAAGGAAACAACGCTGAGTCAAGAATGAAGTTTTCAAATTTCGAAACCTGTCAGGTGTGTGGTTTTTCATATTTGATAAGTATGTAATACTTTTGTGGAATTTATCCTTGTAATGTTCGTGTATATAATTAATCTCTCTTTTGTGAACACAGATATCATCAGAATTAGACGGATAAATTTATATGAACCTAAAACATGGCAGATATGAAAGCAGCTTGACACTAATGGCTGTTTTGATTAAAATCATTTTATAACGATTAATATTTGACACTTGATGAAATTCTATTATACAGCCATCCATCTTAATTAATTAATTAATTAATTAATTATATGTCATCCATCCATTTTAACATTAGAATTCTTTAGCCGTCGATACAAATACAACAACGTAAAAATTAACAAAAAGGAAGATTACTGGAATAAGAGTAGGTCTGTAGATTATCTAGTGTGTTGCAGAGGGTCTAGTGGTGTGCTGCTTTCCTCCGTGCTCACTCATGATGCAATCCATTAATAAAGTACACGCCCCAATCTGATGTCCGTATGCTGAGTGAAATTGGCTCGGTGATGTTGTAAACATTCTCGGAGTGTGCTTGTGTTAATAGTACAACTGATCTCAAACAAAAAGAATTTAAATAGCAACAATAATTACAAAAACACAATCAAACACCAGAAAAAATGGCTAAATTTAGAAATCAACAACACCAACGACTACAACAATACATAAACATACAACTTTATTATGTGTAGCAACATCACCTAGATATAAAAATACGCAATCGTCGACAACAGAAACCAAATGGTAAAACAATATTGTAGTCTAATTATCAGCAGCAGCAGCAGCTGCAGAATCAGGAGCAGCAGCACGAACAACAAATACAGCAACAGAATAATGTAATTTTACTTTTGAAAACGACGCACGTCTATAAACTTATTTTCTGTCAAAATGTTCAAAACAAAATTTATGTTGTTTTGATCGTTAGAAGAGGGTTATTTCTTTGTTAAAATGTTACAAACTTTTGTTTTGTTTTTGTTTGTGAAATACATCGCAGCGAGTAATAATGGCCATTACAGCGAAATCCAACTAAATATTGGTGGAGGAAGAGGCCAGACAAATGTCTGGGTAGAACCACCGACGCACCGCAAGTCGTTACAAACTTACCTCATCCACTAAAGTTGAATATACATGTACTTGGAAGCCAAGCTTTAAGACTGCCCTTAGTTCACTTATAATCGTTTGTATTCATGTGAGTGAAAGTTGTACTGGAAGATATAATAATTTAAATATGTGCATCTTCTTTCTTAAATATTTACACTACTATGGATAAATGTGTTAAACATGGAATTGTATTCACCTGCAGTGAACTCTTTCATAAAAAACGTCATATATATTTATCAACAAAACATTTGAGCGTAGAACTTTGCCGTAAAAACTGAATGCAGTAACGATTTTTATACTTTGTGCAAAGCAAAACAAAGTAAAACGTAGAAAAAATGCCAATAAAAACATAACACTTTAAATTTATTGGTTTGTTTCATTATAAATTGGCATTTAACTAAGGACAGACAAGCCTTAGAAGATTTAAATTATTTTGATCGTTTTTATATTCTGCCACCAAGGTTTCAATTTTGCTTATTCAAGTTTGAAATATACACCATAAATCAACAAGACTTGCTGGCATCTGCAACTTTATTAACTGATAACGCGTCATTGCAATGTGATTTATTGGTAATCAAGATGTTAGATCCCCAAAACATTCGAGACGATGTACACCGGTGTTCAACGGTGTTGGTTTCACTCGTCCTTTAATTGATTGTACATAAATGCCAATAAATTAACAACGAAATGGCTTTTTAGTATCCTTTAATATTTGAAAAATACCAAGATTTTGTATAATTTATGGGTGCATTTCATCATAAACCTTAAGATCGATTTTTTTCTCTTTAGAATGATTTTCCTTCTCAAGAGCGTTTCATTGATATTCCGTAAATCGCTCTCAGAGCGAAATCGTTCTTAAATCTGAAGAGTGCTTTTGATGGGCTACCAATCGCACTAACGCCAGTTTGTTGAAACGCACCTAGGAGTGATCGTAAAACCGAAATTTAAGAACGTTTTTCAATCGATCTTAAGATTTATGATGAAACGCACCCTATATGTATATTTTATAGATGTATAGGATTTTTATGAAAAAGGAATGTGAAGAGTAGGACTCCTAGAAGCAGTAGTAGGATTTCGATATCAAAATAGTTACCATATCTCAGCATCGCCGAACGTCCTTGTGCGTCGAACATTAAACTTCATATTGTAGTGAATCGTTTTTATTCATGTATTTCAACTGAAACAGTATTAACATTGATTGCCCTAAATCGACATGCTATTTAACGTTACATTTTATTCAGTGCAATTTTTGCATACCTGCGCATTTGATTCCCATTCCAAAAGAAAATTGATTGAACAAACACCTGTGACCGAATAGACTGGCCTAAGTATCAATAGATGTTGCAACATTCAATTGTTTACAGCTGTTGGAAATCAAGTTGGTCACACTGGCAAGTTATAAATGACTGTATATTTAAATGTCTCTTGGCTTCTGTGACCTTTTGTGTTAGGTTTCATAAGAAACCATCAGTGCGCCATAAAGAAAGCCATGGACTCGGCAAAATAAGACTGGATAGTTAGTGCCCCCAGCATAGCCATGGTCTGAATGGACATCAATCTACTGCCACTTTAAATAAATTAGAGAAAAGCAATTTCGATTTGCGAAATTGCATTTTTGGTTATATTGTCATTGTTGGCTGTACCCTAATTCAGGCAAGACACACTATCAACAATTAAAAGGATGCGGTTAGTGTTTTAATGTATTTTATAAATGTATGGAATAAAAAATAGTATGTATTCGGCTTGTAAATACACCATAGATCATATTTCCTACATTCCGATTGATTGGCTAGTTTAACTATGGTTATACTTATTATAATAATAATGATAATTATTATTATCATTTATTATTATTATTATTATTATTATTATTATTATTTTTATTATTATTATTATTATTATTATTATTACATGTATGATTATTATTATTATTATTATTATCATCATTATTATTATTACATGTATAATTATTATTATTTCGTCAGTCTGTCCTTCTGTTAGTCCGTCCATAGATACACCTTTGTACGGGCTTCTTCTACATTGTTATGTCAATATTGATGAAACTTTACGGTTATCTGAAGTACGATGGGAACCTGTGTACCTGCTTTTTTAAGTCACGATCCGACGGATATTGCTGGAGTTATTGTCCCTTTCAAAGAGGTTTCATACATGGATATAAAAAGAGAAGTTTGCGTACAGGAAGCAGGGTGGGGCGTACTGCATTGCTTGTTTGCTTACAGTTCATGTGTACTGTTGCCAAAATCATGATACAACAAACTCATAATTGTGACGACCCATCTTGAAGCTTTCATAAGGCATTTATATACATGTATTGTTGTTTTGCTTCTTGTCGTTTTATTTTATCATTTAGCTTTTTTTATTTTGCTAGAAAAAGAAGGTTTTCTTACAAATCAATTAAAATATATTGTATGTGCTACAATTCTATATTTCAAATGTAGCACAGTACAACCTAATTAAACGAAGGAACATGTAACAAATGAAAAATACTTGACCCTTTACTATTTCATTTATTTCCTAAACATTAAAACATATTACTCGAGAATTCTGCAAATAAAATACAAAGTATTGTTTTCTTCAAAAAGTTAATTGCAAACTCGCTGAACGTAACGCTTATGTGAGATCATGCTAATACAAGACTTGGGACCGGTTGCCTCTGTATGCTTTTGTATCCGGATGGCTCTGTATAATGCAGCGTTGGTAGACGGTTTATTGCTGCCTGCAGTTAACCCTACCAGAAAGTGTATACAACCTGTCACGTGGACCAGGGAAGATGTATTAATCTGCTGCACCCATGCCTGTTTGAAATAGATTTTGCTTATCTGACTTTGTACTGAGTTTGACAAGTTTGTGTTACTACTGAAAACAATTAAATGTTTCTTTGTAGTTATTTTTGAGAAAATGCCAATTTTTCCGTTACTGTCTAATAGATGTTTTGACTTAAAACTCTTATCACAACGTTCTGTATGTGTTTGTTATTTCGGAATTTTAAATTGTTATTTTTGCGTACGTCAAAAACGTTTCTAAGAAAATGAAACTATTTTTGTCATTAAAGGTTTACAATTTAATCCTCTCTATGTCGACTATGCCCGGCGTTCTTTTCTGATTTGGTTTATGTATTTTTGACATATTCTACTTTCTAAACTGCTATTTGTGCGAGAGATTGCGTCTCTCGATATAAATAGTTGTATAGATTTGTCCTTCCACACCTTCCATCATTGTGTTGTCATTTCTGTATCACCATGTTGTTGTTCTCCTATCCACACGGCCATTCTGTCTGGTCTTATTGACCTCCGGGCCAATCAGTCAGATGGCTGGGAGAGTACTTAATCACACTCTGATACAACATTGGCAATTGATTTGCTCTGTCGTCGATAGGAATGACAAATGATGCAACAGGTTACGTTATTTTAGACGCATTTTTGATAAACATCAACCTACTGTAAACAATTTGCAAAGCTCTGAGTTGACAGAGACCATGCCAACTTTGAAATGATTATAGTACAATTTTACTGATTAATCTCGTTTTAAACTGAGTTTAAATTATTATGTGACTGGTTATCTATGCAATATGCATTTATTTCGGGTTTGAATCTGATTGAAGATACATCACACCAACACAATTCTGTTTTTTGGGGCGATGTGTAGTTATATTTAAGGAGAAAATGCCTTGGTAGAACCAACAACGCTCATCTAGTTAGTAGAAACATCTTCCCACGAAAGGTCTCGTTCGACCGGGAATCGAATCCATCTGGTAAGATGTTGAGGAATTGCAAGTCAGCACCACTGGCCAGCACCCCTAGGCCAATGGACGCCCCATTCATTGCAGAAAACACACAACAAGCCTTAAGACAAACTGTGTAATGATATTGATTTTTAAGTATTGATGTTTACCCTACTGTATTATAAGCAATGTTTCGACTTTCAGAATATAAATATGTCTTAGCTTTTTAGCTTTATTAGGTAAATCCTCAATGTTTAAATACCAATGTCACTCAATGACATATAAGAGGACTTCGATCGAGTAAAATCAAACATAACAGATCCGCTTTAATTACCCGTGCTTTGTTTTCAAAGAAAGTATGTTGCTTTCGTTCTGTTGTTTGGAATCTCTTATCATAATCCAGTTTTATTTCAGATCTGTATTAAGATGAAAAGATCCCAAAAGCACAGCATTTTGCAAGCCCAACAAGGGGAAATGTTTCTTTGATGCTACCATTGTATCAAAGTTTAAGGTGGTTTGAAAGCATTCTTGGTGTAGATAAAATAATACTAGGATCTTGCTTAAAATGTATGTAACAGTCTTAGAAGATATAATGTGCAACTTTGTTCTTTATGCTAGGCGTATTTTCAGACGTTTATAATACAATAAAACAAACACACGGCTAGCTTGGAAATGTGCATACTTTCTGAATCCACGGGTTAATTGTCCTTCTTGCGTGTGTTTGCATCAGCTCAACTAAACCTTATGTTGTTTATCAGCTTATTTCCATTAACGAAACTTATCCGATTCAGCAAAACGCAAAATAGGCCCGTCACGTCGACATTCGCACAAGTATAAAGTTAAGGCAAAGTGCACGCTTCCCTATTAAAATGTTCTAGCTCTTGTGTAAATATCTTTTGCGGTTATCTCTGGCTTAATTTAAATCTTGGAATGAAGATCATCTGATAGAGACATTAATAAATTACAAGAATGCATATCTATCTTGAGTGATCCGTGTAACATCCAGACCTGTGCAGTTAGTTCAATTTGCAGCTTATGGCAAGAATGGCAATGAGGTTGTACGGAGATGACTGAACGCGACTATTTACATATCGTACTACAACATAACAATAATTTGCTAAGGCTTTGTACATTATACATTGATATTGAATAATTTGCAATGCAACAATCGCTACGGTTTATTTTTTCGTAAGAACTTTAGTTGGTGATAGGTGATACCATTTCTTCCCATTTCCTATCCATGTGAAGACTTTCTTGTTGTTAACAGTTGCTGCCTGAAAGAGATGACTGTTGTTGAGATAAATCATTTGCTTTTTACAATTATGTAAGTGTTAACAATGGTGGTTTGATGTTGTTGTTTTTGTGTTTTTGTTTTATGTTTTCATTACAGTAGACCTTAACAAAATAAATAGATTTTGTAGACAAACATTGAACGATTTAAAGACATTGTGTTCGATGTGTCGATAATCAAGATAAAATGCTTCTAAAGCATTTGAGACAATTTATAACGGTGTTAAATGAATAAAGATTTTAATCACTCTTTTCGTGAAATGTGAATTATGTCAATGTTATGCAATTAATCAACAATAAATGGTGTTACGTGGCTCTTAATACCACACTTGTGTCTACTCAGTACTTATATTATCAGCTCACACAGGCTACACAATATGTGTAATAAAAGGTTAACATAATATATAACGACATTGACGTTCATTGAAGAATGTTTGCCTGTAGATATTTCATTATGATGCAAACGAAATACAAAGATAACGTTTTTATACAAACTTCTAGTTTTTAAAAAGACAATTTATGTTTGTATTGATTTAAATGGCTTTTACTTAAGTATTGACATGTGTGTTACCTATGAAACGTATACTTTAAAACAACTATAAGAATGTAAACGTCGTTATAGGATCTATATTGTACTATAAATAAATCTTATGCAATGTTAAAAGAATTGAATATGTATCAAACCCTATTTTCATTTTCACCCATTTTTTTAACATTTGTTCTCTTTACATTGTACGTACTCCAACAACGCTAATATTTAGAAACATTTCAAACACTGACTAAAGATTCTGTTAACGGTTTGCTTTAGAAGAACTCGGGCATTGTATACAGTTCGTTACTCCCTGAAACCCATATGTTTGATCTGTCACTTAATATATACAATATGTCAGGCCTTCTAAGCGGGTGGTATTAAGTGATTGCTTGCACTTATTCATGTTTGAAAAAAACACACACACACATATTTGCCTTTTTACGTATCTGATCTCATATTAACTTTCAGTAGGTACTTTTGCCGACTGACCGTTCCATGGCGGTAACTGATGTTTTTTTCTTTTTGTGTGTAATGTCTCGTCTCTGTGTTTTTGTCACTTTTACGTTTACACTGTTTGCCTGTGTCAAGAGGTAGTTCAGATTTAAATATATGTAAAAAATTTTATAGCACCTTTTCTTATTTCCCTTTTTGGTATTTTGCAGTCATATTGAAGAGTTTTTATGTGTAGTTTTGCAGAAAATTCTATTGCTTCGACTGTATATATTAAATGTATTTTAAATACAGTTATGTTTATGTTTATGTTTATTGGGGTTATCGTCCCACCAACAGTATTTCAGTTATCCGGAGACGGTGTCCACTTGAAGCAGATATAGTGCTGCCTTCACTCTGTATAGCATGCCGTGAACACCTGGCCCTGCATAATATAACACCCTGTTACATTATCCTGACACAGGGCCAACCAGTCGTGGAACTACCCTTATATTTGCTGGAGTGTTAGTAAGGGAGCTATACCACTACCATTTTTAAGGACTTTGGTATGTCGCCGCCCGGGATCGAACCCGGGGCCTCCCGTACCTGAAGGCGACGCTATACCGATTGTGTTACCAGGTCCGGTAAAACAGATTCATAATGTTCCGTGTATGGTTTCGTTGTAGTACTTTCATAATTAGCGTTAAGAAAAAGGTAAAACTAAAAATAATTTTTAGGCATGCCATGAAATTCTTATTTCTGTGAAGCCACATTGGTCCTCACAAACGTAGATAAATTCAGTGAAAGGTCACAGGTGCATTATTCGAATGGCCAAGATTTTCTATTATACGATGCATCTTTATATAAACTTCTGCAATTGATTAATTTGAAGGAGAAAGTAGCACTTGTCTTATTTCCTTAAGACATCCCAAATAACCCAGTGAGTATTAATCAATGGAATTGCTGCGGCTTCTTGTAGTGTTGAAACCTCTAGACAGGACTGAGTTTATAGTGTTTTTTGTTTTGTTTTGACACTTTCTATTATTATTTTATCATTTTTATTGACCATGCTGTTGCTCTAATGTTTCCACCGATCCTATTGTCTGACCGTATTGAACAATGGGCCGATCAGTCATGTGGCTAGGTGTTGGTGAGAATGTATCATCACTTTAATACAATATTGTCTATTGTTGTTATACGCCCAGACACGATGTAAATTGTATATGGGAGTCGTATTGGTGTCCCTCCTTTTGTCGTTCTTTTGTACATGATGCTTGACTACTCTATTTCTCGGTTCGTTCATTCTGTACACGAGGCTAGACTGCACTATTTCGCGGTTCGTTCGTCCTGTACACGATGCTAGACTGCACTATTTCTCGGTTTGTTCATTCTGTACACGAGGCTAGACTGCACTATTTCGCGGTTCGTTCGTCCTATTCTCGATGCTAGACTGCACTATTTCTCGGTTTGTTCATTCTGTACACGAGGCTAGACTGCACTATTTCTCGGTTTGTTCATTCTGTACACGAGGCTACACTGCACTATTTCTCGGTTTGTTCATTCTGTACACGAGGCTAGACTGCACTATTTCTCGGTTCGTTCATTCCGTACACGAGGCTAGACTGCACTATTTAGCGGTTCGTTCGTCCTGTTCACGAGGCTAGACTGCACTATTTCACGGCTCTTTCGTTCTGTACACGAGGCTAGACTGCACTATTTCACGGCACGTTCGTCCTATACACGAGGCTAGGCTGCACTATTTCAGGGCACGTTCGTCCTGTACACGAGGCTAGACTGCACTATTTCATGGCTGGCTCGTCCTGTACACGAGGCTAGACTGCACTATTTCAGGGCACGCACGTCCTGTACACGAAGCTAGACTGCACTATTTCAGGGCTCGTTCGTCCTGTACACGAAGCTAGACTGCACTATTTCACGGCTCGTTCGTCCTGTACACGAAGCTAGACTGCACTATTTCAGGGCTCGTTCGTCCTGTACACGAAGCTAGACTGCACTATTTCAGGGCTCGTTCGTCCTGTACACGAAGCTAGACTGCACTATTTCACGGCTCGTTCGTCCTGTACACGAAGCTAGACTGCACTATTTTACGGTTCTTTCGTTCTGTACAAGAGGCTTGGATGCACTATTTCTCGGCTTTCGTTGGTTGCATTTCAATTAAACTTTACGAGATTGGTAATTACAAGACTTAATTACGCATATCACTGGCAAGTCAATACTAATTTGTTTTGAACTGAGTTTATAGTTAATAAATATATTTTGCCCGCGCTGTTTATTCTTAACAGTTGGTTTAATCTTTATTTCATTCAAAAGGACTGTAATTACTAAGTCTTGTCCACCTACATTTGGCGAGATTTTGTTTGTATTTGATTGAGTGTCTCTATAAACATAAACCTGGTGTTAAATACGTCTCGCTGACACGATTATTGGCGACGTTCAGTAGCACTGGCGGAGGATGACCTTCGAAAAATGAATTTACGTTCCGAATTCCATTTGAAAACTAACTTGGAAATCTTAATCATGGAACGTCATTTGAAAACGTTTCTATGATCCGGTTGAGGGAAATTTGTAAACTTCTTTCGGTTGCATAAGGTTGGGGACTTTAAATCAATACACCGTGTTGTTTGCTTGTGTGTTGTTATTGTAGCTGTTTTGTGTTTAAATTATTATTTACGATGCTTATATGCCATAGTAAAGTAAGTTTACATTTACATGTGAATATTTCCTACTTCAGAATATTATAGGCAGTTACTAATGGGAGATATTTCTTAACGTCCAACAGTTCTCGGAATTTAGATTCACGCTTATTCCATGGCAGTACGGTTGTAAATTAAGTAGGAGACCAATTTAACGCTTCTGATAGTTGCATGGTATTATTGTTAAAATTACAGGCCAAAATTAATGGAAATAAGCTCTTCTGATTAACATAAATGTGTGTCTGTGTGTGTCTCTGTGTGTGTGTGTGTGTGTGTGTGTGTGTTTGTGTGTGTGTGTACAACAATTTTCATATATATATTAGTTTTTTACGATGCTGTAAATGAATGTTTCTAAAGATTTTTAAGCAGCCAAAACTGGTAGACTACTAAGTGAGCACGTTTTTCTGCAACCACGTGTACGCAAATTGTTCTTATGTGACGTTTAAGAACAGATAAACCAAGCTCTTAATCGTATTTCTGCTTTTTGTATTTACGAAGCTAGTTCAAAGCATAAAATGATGGTTCTACCGAGACATAAGTCTGGGGTCTTGTGTCACCAATAATTAGCAGACCATAATTTGAAAATAATGGTGTCGGTGCGATGTAACAAAAAATAAATCAGTCAAAGCATAAAATCTCTAACGAGAAACGTAAAATGTAAGGGAACATTGTAAGAGCATAATGTACGCCTTCCAATTATGATTCCCCATCTCTGAGACAGTTTTTTCTCTCCCAGGAAACCACTTGCAAGTCTTACATCATACAAGACAGATAACCAGATTAAAAAATTCATCAACTACAAGATGAGTATCTTATATGAGTCCCGAAGCAACACAGCTGCAGTCAGCTCAGTTACTATTTATTGCAGGAATAGCTATAGGGTTGTTGGGCGTAAGAAGAGAAGAATACTCAAGACTAAAGGAGCTTTGTTATTCTCTTGATGCGACACAGTGTTATTTTCTCAAGACAAAACCCCCACGCCCCCTTACCCCCCCCCCCCCACCACCCCACCCCTACCACGGATTCGCCTTTTCTCATAAATTGATAACGAGAACAATTGCCAAAGAGTTTACAAATTTGCTTTCTTATTTGTTAACATGACAGTCAGTTGGTGATTGAAGGCGTTCTCTCTCCTCGTGTCTTCATATTATGATGGAAAATTTGTTCGTCAGAAGTCGCTGTCTGTAAAGGATAATGGATTATAAGCTTTTATGATTGTTGTCGTTCTATACAATATGGACTGAGATAAATACAATTCAAGTGTAATGTGCTTATCGATGAATAGGCTGAATTGTCAGATTCGATTGTCAGGGTGTTTTATCATATCTTAATTATTTTCTTGCTGTATAAATCCTTTAAAATGAGATACACATATAAAGAAAAGTATAAAGAAAAAAACTTCATTTCTACATCAGACAGTATGATGCTGTGTTAAAACATTCATATCGATGTGTATTTCTGAAACAAAATAAATTTACAACGCAAGTCTAGATAATTTCCTTTGACAAAACAGCATAAAAAACAACAAGAACAACAAAGACAGCAAAAAAGACAACAACAAACAACAACAACAATCAACAGACAGACAAAGCTACAACAAAATCAAATCAACGTCAAATCATTTAATGAAGTTGGCAGTCATGACTATGTTGAATATTGAACTTATACTGGCTGCCCGCTTGTTTTTTGTGCCTACTAGCATTCTGGGTTGTTCATGCTGAGGGTATTTTGGTCTACCTGATCACTGGAAATGGCGCATAACAGTCATTGGACAGTTTGGACATATATGAAAACTGTTATTTGAATTGTGTTTCTTCTTGAAAAACGACTTAATAGTTGATAATGATATTACAATTCCATCGTTTTCACGAATATTTGTACACCCAGCGAACTTATTATTCTATTATCTTCAAAACTTACATGAAATTACATGCTTGCACTATTAATTCTACGTATATTTTGGCAATATATATATTATATGACACTCTGTGCGCTACATCTTTGGTTCATTAATTATAATAAATATTTAATATATTATTTTGTTAATGTTATTATTATTTTTTTAAGATTTTATTTACTTTGATGATGTTTTTGTTTTTTCAAAGATCAGTACATTGTCGCAAATGGTCCATTTATTATAAAAAGCCAATTAAGGCAGTGAACAATTCTTAAAATGATAGAATCATGTATAAAACTGTTCGCCATTTTTGTTTTTATTTATTACTGATAGAATTATTTATGCTTTACATTTTTCGCTTATAAGAACATTTGTACATAATGTCTTAAACCTCTTGCATATCAAATATACAATGACACGGTTATTTTCAGAGAGACTGTGAAAATATATGTAAACATTGATTTATGTCCCTTGCCATTGTATTTTCCCAAAGAGGCCTAGATAGTTCTTAACTATATAAACTGTAAGATTGATACAAACTCTGGTGCAGAAACGAAATGATTTTACGTTCTGTCGTTGGTTATGTTGTCATTGTACCTAGTATGGCTCACAGTTATAAACGAGTTCTTTATATATATTTAACGGCACACTGAGACCATCAAGGTGATACGGCGCCGTATAACCAAGTTCAAATTTACAATCGAATTTATCATATACTTAACTAGGAAAACATATCTTAATGTTTTTATCAAGGTAGTAAAACAATACTGATAGTTTGATTTCAAGCAAGTTATGTCTGGATAACCAGATTTATAAATGCAAATAATCCTTTTGTTTACTCCTGAAATAAAAAAAAATGTTATAATCCATCACATTAACATTTGATAGTGATACACACATTCGTTTTTATTGCATTTTTTTCCAATTTAAACTCGTTGATTGCTTTAGGCCAACTGAGTTATAATCAATCAATCCGCTCTATTGCCAGTCCTGGTTGCACAAAAGGTAAATCGCCGATTCCTGGCACGAAAGGTCGACGGGACGTGTAGCTGGACCATCGTGATACCTTTATAACAGTGCCGGTGTTCTTTCATTGCTTACATAGACATACAATCACTGTTCCTGGATGATTGCTTGTCTGGTAATGGAGCTATAAGCTTCTGTAACTTATTATTTTCGAAAAATTATCGCTCTTATATGCAGCATACAACGATTCTTCGCTTTTACAAACCTTATACAACTTAGGTATACTAAAAAATATAAAAGTATTCACATCGAAAAAAGAAGAAAGAAATTAATCTTTCAGATATAGTTAAACATGTTTATTTTGATTTCTTAATATGTCATGATTCTCATTAAAGGTCAGATTCACGCATTGAAGATTAATGAAGTAACCATTTAACTTTGTTCGTTTGTATTTTGAGGAAATGTTAAATATACCGTGTTGTTGTAGCGTTATGTGTACGTAGTTGTATGTAGCTTTTGTCAGTTCTCCAGCACATATATAGTTGATCTGTTGAAGAGATTGGATGGCTGTTCGAAAGATAACAGGAATACTGTAATAAGGAAATTCGATGATCAACATTTGGTTGACGAAAGATGTCGCTGTCGGGATCTTTCAAGTTGTGATTGCGTTCATACACCGTAAAATAGTTGGGGCACCGCACCCCAACCTCTCTGGAAAATTCAAGCACTGCCATGAATCTGATTTACATTGTATAGTTGTGTTAAATAACTTCATGTCATCTTACCATTCAATTTCGCCATATGAAAAATATGCTGCCATACATAATCTATATGAATACAGTTAATTTTATATCACGAATAAATACTTATCATCATCATTATCATCATCATCATCATCATCATCATCATCATCATCATCATCATCATCATCATCATCGTCATCATCATCATCATCAACAAAATCATTATCATTGTCATCCTCATCCTCATCATCTTTCACTGTAAACCTCTCTTTCACTGTAAACCTCTCTTTCATTGTAAACTTCTCTTTCACTAACTGTAAACCTTTCTTTCACTTACTGTAAACCTCTCTTGCACTGTAAACCACTCTCTCACTTTAAACCGTTCTTTCACTTACTGTAAACCTCTCTTTCCCTGTAAACCTCTCTTTCCCTGTAAACCTCTCTTGCACTGTAAACCACTCTCTCACTGTAAACCGTTCTTTCACTTACTGTAAACCTCTCTTTCCCTGTAAACCTCTCTTTCATTGTAAACCTCTCTTTCACTTACTGTAAACCTCTCTTGCACTGTAAACCTCTCTCTCACTGTAAACCGTTCTTTCACTTACTGTAAACCTCTCTTTCACTGTAAACCTCTCTTTCACTGTACACCTCTCTTTCACTGTAAACCTCTCTTTCATTGTAAACCTCTCTTTCACTGTACACCTCTCTTTCACTGTAAACCTCTCTTTCACTGTAAACCTCTCATGCACTGTAAACCTCTCTTTCATTGTAAACCTCTCTTTCACTTACTGTAAACCTCTCTTGCACTGTTAACCTCTCTTTCACTGTAAACCTCTCTTTCACTTACAGTAAACCTCTCTTTCACTGTAAACCTCTTTCCCTGTAGACCTCTCTTGCACTGTAAACCTCTCTTTCACGGTAAACATGCAGGATACGTATTTTTTTTTATTTTCTTAAACAAACATGACCTAATTTTTAATAAACTATACAAACAAACAACGTCTGGCACCAGAGTATATCGTCGTTATTTATAAGTCATTTCTTCAGAATACTGACACTTTTCCAAGTATCAACTTTTGATGTATATTTGCAAAATTGTATTTTCCGCTTCCTTTATTTTGCATATTTGAATAAACTGCCGTCATTTATGACTTTTATTTTAGATTGATCAGTTTCGCTTATTTGTACAACAACACTACGTGAAAAAAAAGTAAAAAGTTTGGTAAAAGAAAAAAAAATCTAAGGAAAACACTGCGTCTGCGTAATTGCAAAATCTTCATTAATTCTTTTCATGGAGCGTTGCCTAGATTTGCTGTAAGACCTCTTTTATATCAAACGATAATAAACCATTTTCATGTTACCTTTAAAGACCTTTATCTAAGCGTGTGTACCTTATTTGTGATTACCTTTAACGTTTCTATGTCTTTCTTTCCTGTTTTTATCAATATTGAAAGTGTTCATTCCTGTACGATAATTTTTTCTAAAGATCTACAGATAAGTTCAGTGAAGTAAATAAGCTGCGCCATTTCAAATGTTGGTATATGTTGCAATGCCCATAGGACTTTGTCACATATTCTCATCCTTGATCACAACAATGTTACTTGTGCAGTGTGGCGATCGTAAGAAATCTCCCTGTGCATGTAATTTATGTTGTCATTTTAGTCATCCTATAAGAACTGTTACGTGTATTTCCTTTGATTGACATTGGACTTTGGTTCCTCGATTTCGTTTTCACATAAAAAGAATGCTACAACAATTTACTCTTCTCTGGTCATTTTTTCCTTGATTCAAAATGTTTATTTCATTTCCAATCAACAGTTTCTGTGTAGTTTTTCTAATCGAAATAATACTCCTCTCTCTTCTAATCACTATGCGAACATTTTCAATGACATCGCTACGTTCGTTATAACTCAAAGAAAACGTCAGCGCTTGTACATTTTGTATTCGAATAGATCGGTTTTCTTTTCATTGCTTATATTTGAGAAACCCATCCGGAAGTGCGAGGTTGGAGCTCTGTAAAACCGGCTTAAGAACCCCAGTCGGGCCATATTGCCGACTGACCGTTCCAAGGCGGTAACTTTCGGGTTTTCTCTTTTCGTTAAATGACTCCTCACAGATTTGTTCTTACTTTTACATTTCACTTGCAATTGAATACCTTTGTCCTTTGCCTTTTCAAATTTTGGTATATGCTGAAATGCTCATAGGACTTTGTCACATATTCTTATATATTTAAACAAGTCAATGTTACATAAAACATAAAATGGCACACCCGACCTAATGGGTCAATTTGGCACCTGTAAATACAACAAATATAAGAAAGGTAAAATAAAGTAAAATTATCAACGTACATAAACAAGATCCCTGTAAAATATAATATATAGATAATTTTTACAATAATTAAAAATGTAATAATCTTAATCGTTTCCTTAATGGTTAAATAACAAATTGTTTATTTTCTGGTATAATTGTTTACCAGATCAATAAGTTGGTCACTATCAATTTTAGCCCAAAATTAGACGTCACATAAAATGTGTAGAAATCAGCAATTTGTGTAATGTGACAAAAGCTAGATTTACTCTTAAAAGTAATGCCTTGAAGTGGCATGAACACAAAACACCGCTGCAACAACATTTTTAAATAATTAAGTTACAATTACAACTTTAAATACTTCTTGATATGTCAAGAAACTCGTGATGATATTGTGTTGCATGATGGATACTTATTGATATTTCATGAAGCGAGTGATGTTATTACGTTGCAGTATGAAAAGTTAACAAAGGGCTGCATTTCCTCATACTTGGTTCCCTTATTTCACTTACAAATGCACACATGTGTACTTCCAGTATTGTGGCAATTAAAATATTTGTAATAATTTGTTTCTTATTAGATACCATTGGTCGTAAAGACTAGCCTTCTCCAAAATATAAATATGAGTGTTTGTCGAAAGACTACATTAACTGTAGTGGTACATGCAAAACATATAAAAATGTTTTTATCGAATGCTTATACACGAGTATTTATTAAGTATTTCGTGTATGAATTGCAATTTGAATATGTACCTTAACTGGTTCACGCAAGGTTTGTAAACAACTGGGTTTGCAGTCAGGCACTTGGCATCTCTCATCAAGGGACTTATTTTGTTAGAACACTGATGTCATACTTCTTGCATAAACTAATTCAGGTAATTATAAGATGCAATAAAAGATAAACTCAATGTAACGAAAACTACGAAAAACAATCGTTGAAATATATAAAAACAAAAGAGGTCACTAAGCAAAATGCTCCAGTCGGTTCGCTAGCTAGGAAGACAGTCTCACCTGTCCAAAACGATCAACCAGCTTTTGTATCCACATAATGTTCATATACAATTATTGGTACAGTACACTGTTTAAAAAACCATTCAGACGAGGATGCTAACGAAATAATATATAACTATGTATTTCTACTGTACTTTACCGAAATATGACTAGAACCTATAGCCTTAGCACATATAGTATAATATAAACATACATTTTGTAAGGAATATAATAAAAATATAATTAACGGACACTCATATATGTTATGAATGCATGTATGCGGATAATCCTTGTATTTTTATCATATTCCTTCTCTAGTGATTGTAGTAATTTGTGTTTTTCATGTAAAATACTTACCTCTCTAAATAAATGTTATGAAATTAGTATTATAGCATGTAGTAAAATATTATCCCTTAGCGCATCAACATTCAACAAGCAAAAGCTACCTGGAAAGCTCCAGATTGGAGACCAAACAGCAAGTCAATTGGTATCATTGGTTTCAGCATACGAATGATGTTATCATATGTTCACT
Source organism: Sinonovacula constricta (assembly GCA_007844125.1). NCBI lineage: Eukaryota > Metazoa > Mollusca > Bivalvia > Cardiida > Solecurtidae > Sinonovacula > Sinonovacula constricta. Next base: position 18,944,381 of record CM017565.1, read on the forward strand.
TTTTGTTTTCCTTCTCTTTTATTTATTTACCACACGTGTCCCGAAACTTTCGTACACATTTAAATAGTGTTTATTTTATATCTGTTTTCGGTTCAAAGTACCAATATGCTTCTGTTGCTCCAGTGGTGTGTTATTCCATTTATTCGCATTTGATCTTATTTCTTTAACATAATATGCGTTAATAAGTGTGTGAGTTATTTGACATATCTTCATCTGTTCTTATTGGTTCAAATTTTAATAAAAACAAACCCATATGGCATTGTCACCCTGTTCAGTGTAATTTAATTTTGGCTTACTGATACTTCTTGTTGATGCACACATAAATAGCATAGGTGAATAATAAATTTGGCATGTTTTTTAAGCAAGAAAAATATTGTAATATTTGAACATCTTATTTTTTAATTATTTGTCAATGTTTAAGGTTTGTAGTAACATTGGATTGTGGGTTGACATAATACAACTGCTAATAGTGATTTGGTTGTAATGAATGGCTTGGTTAGGCATGTTTGAGACAATAATAATCTTTAAAAAGCACTGCTCTTGCAATGTGGTCATAAAGCAATAACTTCTGAGGAATTTAATAAGCAGATACTTAATTTGTATCATTCTTTTGTTGTTTAAGTGATACAAGCATAATTAATTATGTATGTTCAAGTGAGAGCGTTATTTCTAATCAACTATACAAATAAACAACACCTGGTACCAGGTTATTTCGTCCTCGTGTGTTTAATAAGCGATTAATTATATACTTATTGGCCAATAAAGGTATATTATATACATATGTACTGTGTGCATGTGTCTGCCTTCATCTTAAAAGACAACATTAACATAATGTTCATGTTACAGTAAAGTTAATTGAGTAACAGACATTATAAGGAAACGCCAATTCTAAAACTATACACATATAAGTAAATGTACAAGCTATATGCTTCATATATTACTAAGAAGCGTTCGTGCTTATAAAGTGATACATGTATACTAAAGTGGCCTTGTGTTCATTTTCTCACGTTAAGTATTAAGGCCATGTTGTTTTAACAGTTGGCATTAAGTCTGAGACTGTATGCCGGTACATGATTGGTCAAAACTGACCAACAAAAGGCTGATGTTATGCATCATTGAGTTCGAGTTTGGGGACATTGTCCAAGAATCTAATCTTTCATTATATTGTTAGTATAGAATGTTTGAATGACACGCGTTGTTTTTTGCTGTAAATTTGAATATTTTCTAGAAAGTTAAGAGGAAGTGAAAGAGTGTGAATTCAGATTGCACATGTTACGTTCTCACTTTCCTGAAGTCGGTCCTTTTGCCGATTGACCGTTCCAAGGCGGTAACTGATGTTTTTTTTTCTTTTTGAGTGTTATGTCTCGTCTCAGTGTGTTTTTTCTCACTTTTTCATTTACCCTGTTTGCCTTTGTCTAGAGGTAGTTCAGATTTAATTATCTGTGGTAATTCTTATAGGACCTTTTCTATTTTCTTGTTTATTAAACATCAAGGCAGAAGAGCATTTCAACCTTTGGGCAATGGAGTCTTTGTGTTCCGTTCAGTCCGTTACTGGCTTTGTACGTGAGATTAAGCATCTAAGAAGTATCGCTTTACAACACTAAGATATTTATTTTTGTGTTAATTAATACTTTCAGTAAAAAGGAGACAGTATCTAAGAGAACAGTTCGCATGGGCGGTGTTGTGGCCCACTAAACACATGTTTCAGTGCATAACTACCAGTAATTCTTGTTTGAAATCTTTGTTGGGGTGTGCCGAACTGCCCGCAGTGTATTAAAGGCCAATAAAACCTTGATCTAGTATAGCACCATAGTTGTTGCCTTTAGCGTTTTCCATACTCACCTTCTACTGTGTTACACAGCAACTTTACGACAGGTAAAGGAATTGCTGCAAGGTACATCTAGAATGAACGGCTGCATATAAACAAATGAACTATGTTACAGTCTGTTTTATATAAAGATCTTACTTTGCAATAAAAATTAGATAAACCGTAGTAATTAATTCATAAACTTCTAAAGTTCATTATATTAACTGACAAAATGAGCTCGATGTATAATATAATGATCTACCTTTATTCACATTTAAGAACATTATATAGTTAATTACCATCTTCTCATCAACCTTGGGCCAAAAAGTTATTGTTTGTGTTCCTATAAGTTATTCTTTGATTGATTGCCAATTCTCAAACGTTGAAGGTGAGATTTAATATTTAACGTCTACCTATACTCTACCTCAGGTGTTTCCAAACAAGAGATCATCAGTTATATTGATTCGGTCCTTGTTCTTAAAATGTATTTTTGTTTGAAATTTTAAAAATATTACTTATTAAACCGTGTTTAAACCGCGTTAAATTTCTCAAAATTCAAATCAACAAAATAACTAAAGAGAAGTTTAATGTTTGAAACTAAACACGAATCTATTTGTCTGCCGTGACCAGGTATATCGAAATAGCTACTTTCTTTGTTTAAATCTGTTATCAAAGAGAAAACAGAATTGATATCGGGGAAACGTTGTAGACAGAAGCGGGATGTTAATCAATGCGTGTTAGGCAGGTATCGGAGAGGTTGTTTATAAGTTGTATTCTTTTCAAAGCGTTGCGCTTGCATATTTACTGTTGGTCAAATGAATGCTGAACAGTAGTTGTGTTTAAAATCTCAAGACAGAGCTACACATAACTTATGTAAAAGATCATGTAAAGGTATTTCTTTTCTAACGCCTGCACTTTTTAACTGCCATAGTGGGATTTATAGTATGACAAATATTCACGCGAAAGTGCTTTACGATAAATTAGGTAACATTGGAAAACAAAAGGGCATTACACACTTACTATCTACCTAGCAATAAGATATACGGCGTTGCTGTTGTACCTTATTATATGAACTTTGCACTTGCTTTTTATATTTGCTTTTGTTGACAGTCTACAACGGTCGTTCGTAAGTACATGTAGCTTTATGAGTTACGGACGTAGTTTTCAAAAGGCAAAGGTTAACCACTCACTGTCTACACTTTTCTCCGGTGTTTACGATTTTATGTTGATTTTATGCTCAAAGTCAACATCGTTTTATTTATCGCATTCTTCTTATTTATATTTATATCAGTCGATGTAAAAACCTATTGTATTATATACCTTATATACAGAGATGATATAAATGCAAATGGGTACAATCTATTGTAAAGTGCAAACCATGCGGTAAACAAAATTAAAAATACACTTAACATTGATTTTTCTAATACAATACGGACACTTAAGTAACAACTTCATTACTCATACTTAATACGAGATACCGGACCTGGTAGCGCAATCGATAAAGCGGCGGCTCTAGGTACGGTAGGACCCGTGTTCGATCCAAAAGTCGTTAAAACGGTAGTGGTATAGCTCCCTTGCTTACGCTCAAGCGAATATAAGGGTAGTTTCACGAGTGGTTGGTCCGGTGTCAGGATAATGTGACTGGGTGTGGTATAATGCCAGGTATTCACGGCATGCTATACACCGTGAAGGTTGCACTATATCGGCTTCAAGTGGACACCGTCTCCAGACAACAGAAATATAATATAATCGCAATAAACATAAAAGCATATGAAAAGATAAACTCTAAGTTTAAGTATTTTGTCATGTTTTAAATGGCGTTAAACGTATGCAGCCCTCTTTAATTCATAAAAATTGTGCCCTGAAATGTTCAAGGACAGACAAATACTGACACTACCACTAAGTCTATCTCAAACTACTTATTTGCACATATTTCCTTTTTTATTAATTAATAGACCTATTAATTAATCATGGTGTTTTGTTTCTTTCACTGATAGAAACAATGCACTTGTAAATATTTTAACAATGAAGTTATTAATTTCATGTTTAAATGCTTCAAAAACTGCTCCGGGATATATTTTTACCAATATGTTTGTCGAATAATAAAAATCAGTTGACGCCAAACTCTTTGCTCTTACATGCGCTACACATTGTGTTAATGTTCACAAATGGAATTTGATTGTGGGTTAATTACGGGCAGCGGGATTCGTCAGAGTGCGTTTTTGTTTCTTCTTTATATCATGTTTCGTTAGTTATCAACGTGAACACCGGCCATTGATATTTCTTCTTTCCGAGACATACGGAAAGTGTTGACAGAGAAAAAGAAGCGAACAGTTACAATGAATCTTTGTGGTAGATACACGTTGACAGACCGGTGATGGATTTGGGTACCGACTGTCTGTAATGTTCAACAAAGATGCGTTAATAACACAACACTGTTTATTTGTTAAGCCTTTATCTTCGGTGTTTTATTAATCATTTTGCGCTCGTGCCGAGACTGAGTTCACTAAATGCTTGGCGCTCGTGGCCGAGCGTCTAGTGTCACATGCCAACACCTCACCAGGTGAGTTCGAGAACCGGTAGGGGCAAAGGCTTTTTGTGCCTCATCACCCATGTTGCGCCGATGATATTTTCCACAAAACATTGGTCTGTAAGCTTTCTCCACTGATACTAGGTGACATCTCTATGATGATTATAATTGTGTCAGAGTGATTTACTTAACAAGCCAAAATATCCATCAGTTCAAGTAGATAGACTCCACCCCATCCCAACTGCGTTATTTTAAACATCGCCTCTCGGACATGTTACTTTCTGATTAATTTCTAATTAAAGCTAAACTTAAATCAAAGGATACCATCGCCAGACCCAAGTGAATGTATTCCGTCACCTCAGTACTTCAGGCAGCCACACATTATATACTTGTAATAATTACTAGCATAGTATATTATAAATATATTTTAAGAAACAATTTGATATATTTGACGTTTGTATATTCAGAATTAAATTATTTTTTTTATGTTAATTGTATTGAGTGGAAGTATAACATCTATAAAGAAAATATAATGTCTTTAAGCTATAAGATCAATGAATCAATTAGCTTTAATTCCCTCACTCAGCTTACTGCTGACAAAATAAAAATGTTTGTCGAATTAACCTATGTTTATATGGTGAGGCTGTGTAGAAATATGAGAAACATTAGACATATTTAAAACAAAACTACTCAGAATGATTTTAAAATAATTTATGATGAACATCTCCATAGTATAACCTTTATTTGTAAGTAAGACAAATGTTTGTCTTTCCACATATTTAAGATGATCACTATATAAAGTATTTATACGAAATCTCATTGACCTTCTGCTTACCATATATTTAGCGAGTTTTCGTCTTATTATGGTAATGTAATTTGCTGAATAAAATACGTTTAACAAAATAAATAAAATAAAATAATTAATTAATTAATTAATTAAACGTTTCTTTTCATTTTAAACACGTTTTTTTATTAATCTTTATTACATTTTTTTCATTTTTTTTTTTTGCTTTTGTAAGGGTTTTTCTTTCTATGTATTTAGTTGCTATATTTAGATTGTGTGATGCGGCGCGTTTACGGAGTGCTATTTTCAAATATAGTCCTTTTAAACGAGAAGGCACACTTTTGTTAACTTAAACACTTTCTTTTAAGTTACATTACATGATCGATTGATTTATAGGTTTTTATCTGCTATAATTATAGATTATACTTCTGTTAAAAATAAATTTCAATTGCAAAAGAAAACCATGAACAATTTTATTTCTGCCACTCGCAAGTTGACCTATGGCCATTCCCGCTACAAATATATATTTCGACTGACAAAAGGTAGTTGGCAAAAAACATGTTACATAAAATTCTTCCTAAACGGCAATGTGCAAAGATCATACGGATTTCGTAGAATAACTTCTGTAACTTCCGTAATGTTCTTCAATGTGTGTGCACGATTAATGACGTCTGTTAACTTTCGTAATGTCCTTCAATCTGTGTGCACGATTAATAACGTCTGTTAACTTTCGTAATGTCCTTCAATGTGTGTGCACGATTAATGGAGTCTGTACCTTCCGTAATGTTCTTAAATGAATGTGCATGAATAATGATCGCGCAAGCCTTATTAGCAGCATTTATAATAATATATATGTTTATTTGTATAGCATAACACATTTCATGTTTCGGGTACATGTTTTCGCAATGACTAAATGATTAAATGAACGAATAATAAGAGTAATATGTTATATAAATGTTAAAGTATTTACATAAATTTTTCAGCTGTGGTAGCTCAAAATTACTAAATGAGGGATAACGAGCACGCCATGTTGAGCATGTGTTTTTGTTCTGTAATTATCAGCTTCCACAACAAAGGCTTTTCCCATGAGAACTTGAAACAGGCATGCATACAATGAAAGGTCACTGCAACTAATGAAAGTGTTGACCACATCATTTGATCAGATAACAACATTTGTCGGTCTATTTAATGAAAACATGATACATTTGATTGAAGACAAGTTCTTGTAATTATAAACTAAGATATTTCTGTGCGTTTTAAGTATGTTTGTATTTATTTGTGTTTGGTTTTTCATCACACCAACAATGTACAGGCAATCATTAATGTGAATGTTAACATGGTAGCTTGCAAACTGTTGCCTGCAATGAAAACAAGAAATGTTTATTATACCTATCCATATGATACGTGTGATGTACTCATGACAATGGTGTAGTTATATATTAAAGTCGGATTTAAAACGACATTTTATATAGTAAAATTGTATGGACGCCATGAAGTTTATACATCCTTCACAAACGCGATCTTGATTTTTTTCCCCAAATTTCCTTCCTTTCTTTATTATCTAATATGTAAGAAATTTTGACTTTTTGTCAACATGTATAATTTTAAAGAGTGCGTTCTTTGTACGCGTCCTTTTGAAATGCTTTTAGTAGTTTTTGTTTATTTCTTTTTTTTTCGTACCATTACCGTTAAGTCTAGTTAAATTGTGACCATTACATCCGCGTCGAAGGTGTCAGGAATATGAAAAGCATGACGTGGTTAAAAACGTTGCGAAAGTAACAAGAAATGTCAAAATTATTCAGTCCTTACTTATTTTATTTATAAAAGGTTATTATTATTATTATTATTATTATTATTATTATTATTATCATCATTATAGACTATGATTACTACTACTACTACTACAAATACTACTACTACTACTACTACTACTACTACTACTACTACTACTACTACTACTTTTTCTACTACTACTACTACTACTACTACTACTACTACTACTACTACTACTACTACTACTACTACTAGAACTACTTCTATTTTATGATAATTATTATAATCAGCGAATGCACACAATACACCTGATTGGTCACGAAGTTCGTTTGTTTAATTAATGTTTTGCTCTTTATTTATGTTTCTTTTGATATACAGAAGGCCAATTTAATTGCGTTCAATACAAAGCGTTTGATAAGCAATGCGGCTACATCTTGAACTGTTAAGACCTACTAAATAAACAATAATCGTGAGAAGAATGATACCAGAGACTATCACAAGAACGTTGTGTTATGATATTGTGTTTGATCTGTGTCAGATTGCGAACCAATCGTAAAGCATGACTTTGAAATGACAAAATTCGCGGCATTGTGATTTGTGATGGTGTGTAATGAAATCGCATCTGTGAGGTTAGATGAAAGGTTATCAAAGCATTCCTAACACCTTTTGACTTGGGTTGTTAACACTGTAGATGTGGCTCTACTTTCAGAACATCCGGGGGATCACTGCTTCACCAGTCTCGGATACATCCTACCTGACGACACTTTCATACCCACTTTCACGTAATAACAAATGTTGGCTTTGCGGCGCCGAAAAAAAAATCTGTCACTTTTTTTTTAATGAGAGAGTCGCAAAATTGAAAACCCTTTTTCAAATAAAATTAAATATAACCTTCATCAACACAAACTTAATGAGGGAACGATGCTTTGTTTTATTCCATGATACCTATTTAAGCTTGACGGGGTAAACTTGTCCAGAAATATGCAAGTGGGAATATACGTCATTAATAAAAACTTTTGCCAAGGTTGTTTTAAAAGTGCCCCGTTCATTTTGTTAATTTACTATTGTGAATGGATTCTCATTGCATGATCTAGCCGTATGTTCGTACTTAAAATATACTCAACCGATGTGAATCTTTACTTGGCGCCGGAAAAAAACCACTAGAATTCGGCGACTTGGTTTCAGAATTATATCTGTTGTCACAGACACAAGCCACTTAATGATTTAAGCATACTAACATGAAACAACAGTATGAATATTATCCCGTATACCGAGCCAGAACAGACATTTTTTCTATGATGTACTGAACGTTACATATAGATTTCTCTATAAGTAGTGGCATCCATTCTTTCTACGACAAGAACATCTTTAGATATGCTGTATATATTATAAAAATGACACATAATCGCTAATAAATACCTTTCACGGTGATTACTGCCAATAGTAATTCTGTCCACAATAATAATTACCACACTTGTGAACATATTACTTTCTCTCTTATTGGTGCTTAATACGTTTTCTAAACTCTAACATAAACGGCACAGTTCTGGGGTTGTGTTTATAAAAGATATTTGGTTTCTTTTCTCTTTTGAACGAAAACAGGGCTTCGTATTTTTAAAGGACATTCTTATGGTTATGATTTTATCATTTTACTTTAAGAAATTGCATTACTTAAGGGAATACTTTAAAGCATTGGAATTATTTTAATTTTTAATTGAGAACAGGTAATTATGTTTTTTAAGTGTACGACGCCTTGTTTGTTTGTTGCTTTACTACAAGTCTGTTTTGTTGTTGTCATTTTGTAAGATATTTGTCTGTATTTAGTCTATGTAATCTGTGTTTTAGTCTATGTGGAGTACATTATTTGTTGTATTTTATATTAAACAAATCTTAAGCCTTCATCTTAAAAGACAACATTAACATAATGTTCATGTTACAGTAAAGTTAATTGAGTAACAGACATTATAAGGAAACGCCAATTCTAAAACTATACACATATAAGTAAATGTACAAGCTATATGCTTCATATATTACTAAGAAGCGTTCGTGCTTATAAAGTGATACATGTATACTAAAGTGGCCTTGTGTTCATTTTCTCACGTTAAGTATTAAGGCCATGTTGTTTTAACAGTTGGCATTAAGTCTGAGACTGTATGCCGGTACATGATTGGTCAAAACTGACCAACAAAAGGCTGATGTTATGCATCATTGAGTTCGAGTTTGGGGACATTGTCCAAGAATCTAATCTTTCATTATATTGTTAGTATAGAATGTTTGAATGACACGCGTTGTTTTTTGCTGTAAATTTGAATATTTTCTAGAAAGTTAAGAGGAAGTGAAAGAGTGTGAATTCAGATTGCACATGTTACGTTCTCACTTTCCTGAAGTCGGTCCTTTTGCCGATTGACCGTTCCAAGGCGGTAACTGATGTTTTTTTTCTTTTTGAGTGTTATGTCTCGTCTCAGTGTGTTTTTTCTCACTTTTTCATTTACCCTGTTTGCCTTTGTCTAGAGGTAGTTCAGATTTAATTATCTGTGGTAATTCTTATAGGACCTTTTCTATTTTCTTGTTTATTAAACATCAAGGCAGAAGAGCATTTCAACCTTTGGGCAATGGAGTCTTTGTGTTCCGTTCAGTCCGTTACTGGCTTTGTACGTGAGATTAAGCATCTAAGAAGTATCGCTTTACAACACTAAGATATTTATTTTTGTGTTAATTAATACTTTCAGTAAAAAGGAGACAGTATCTAAGAGAACAGTTCGCATGGGCGGTGTTGTGGCCCACTAAACACATGTTTCAGTGCATAACTACCAGTAATTCTTGTTTGAAATCTTTGTTGGGGTGTGCCGAACTGCCCGCAGTGTATTAAAGGCCAATAAAACCTTGATCTAGTATAGCACCATAGTTGTTGCCTTTAGCGTTTTCCATACTCACCTTCTACTGTGTTACACAGCAACTTTACGACAGGTAAAGGAATTGCTGCAAGGTACATCTAGAATGAACGGCTGCATATAAACAAATGAACTATGTTACAGTCTGTTTTATATAAAGATCTTACTTTGCAATAAAAATTAGATAAACCGTAGTAATTAATTCATAAACTTCTAAAGTTCATTATATTAACTGACAAAATGAGCTCGATGTATAATATAATGATCTACCTTTATTCACATTTAAGAACATTATATAGTTAATTACCATCTTCTCATCAACCTTGGGCCAAAAAGTTATTGTTTGTGTTCCTATAAGTTATTCTTTGATTGATTGCCAATTCTCAAACGTTGAAGGTGAGATTTAATATTTAACGTCTACCTATACTCTACCTCAGGTGTTTCCAAACAAGAGATCATCAGTTATATTGATTCGGTCCTGGTTCTTAAAATGTATTTTTGTTTGAAATTTTAAAAATATTACTTATTAAACCGTGTTTAAACCGCGTTAAATTTCTCAAAATTCAAATCAACAAAATAACTAAAGAGAAGTTTAATGTTTGAAACTAAACACGAATCTATTTGTCTGCCGTGACCAGGTATATCGAAATAGCTACTTTCTTTGTTTAAATCTGTTATCAAAGAGAAAACAGAATTGATATCGGGGAAACGTTGTAGACAGAAGCGGGATGTTAATCAATGCGTGTTAGGCAGGTATCGGAGAGGTTGTTTATAAGTTGTATACTTTTCAAAGCGTTGCGCTTGCATATTTACTGTTGGTCAAATGAATGCTGAACAGTAGTTGTGTTTAAAATCTCAAGACAGAGCTACACATAACTTATGTAAAAGATCATGTAAAGGTATTTCTTTTCTAACGCCTGCACTTTTTAACTGCCATAGTGGGATTTATAGTATGACAAATATTCACGCGAAAGTGCTTTACGATAAATTAGGTAACATTGGAAAACAAAAGGGCATTACACACTTACTATCTACCTAGCAATAAGATATACGGCGTTGCTGTTGTACCTTATTATATGAACTTTGCACTTGCTTTTTATATTTGCTTTTGTTGACAGTCTACAACGGTCGTTCGTAAGTACATGTAGCTTTATGAGTTACGGACGTAGTTTTCAAAAGGCAAAGGTTAACCACTCACTGTCTACACTTTTCTCCGGTGTTTACGATTTTATGTTGATTTTATGCTCAAAGTCAACATCGTTTTATTTATCGCATTCTTCTTATTTATATTTATATCAGTCGATGTAAAAACCTATTGTATTATATACCTTATATACAGAGATGATATAAATGCAAATGGGTACAATCTATTGTAAAGTGCAAACCATGCGGTAAACAAAATTAAAAATACACTTAACATTGATTTTTCTAATACAATACGGACACTTAAGTAACAACTTCATTACTCATACTTAATACGAGATACCGGACCTGGTAGCGCAATCGATAAAGCGGCGGCTCTAGGTACGGTAGGACCCGTGTTCGATCCAAAAGTCGTTAAAACGGTAGTGGTATAGCTCCCTTGCTTACGCTCAAGCGAATATAAGGGTAGTTTCACGAGTGGTTGGTCCGGTGTCAGGATAATGTGACTGGGTGTGGTATAATGCCAGGTATTCACGGCATGCTATACACCGTGAAGGTTGCACTATATCGGCTTCAAGTGGACACCGTCTCCAGACAACAGAAATATAATATAATCGCAATAAACATAAAAGCATATGAAAAGATAAACTCTAAGTTTAAGTATTTTGTCATGTTTTAAATGGCGTTAAACGTATGCAGCCCTCTTTAATTCATAAAAATTGTGCCCTGAAATGTTCAAGGACAGACAAATACTGACACTACCACTAAGTCTATCTCAAACTACTTATTTGCACATATTTCCTTTTTTATTAATTAATAGACCTATTAATTAATCATGGTGTTTTGTTTCTTTCACTGATAGAAACAATGCACTTGTAAATATTTTAACAATGAAGTTATTAATTTCATGTTTAAATGCTTCAAAAACTGCTCCGGGATATATTTTTACCAATATGTTTGTCGAATAATAAAAATCAGTTGACGCCAAACTCTTTGCTCTTACATGCGCTACACATTGTGTTAATGTTCACAAATGGAATTTGATTGTGGGTTAATTACGGGCAGCGGGATTCGTCAGAGTGCGTTTTTGTTTCTTCTTTATATCATGTTTCGTTAGTTATCAACGTGAACACCGGCCATTGATATTTCTTCTTTCCGAGACATACGGAAAGTGTTGACAGAGAAAAAGAAGCGAACAGTTACAATGAATCTTTGTGGTAGATACACGTTGACAGACCGGTGATGGATTTGGGTACCGACTGTCTGTAATGTTCAACAAAGATGCGTTAATAACACAACACTGTTTATTTGTTAAGCCTTTATCTTCGGTGTTTTATTAATCATTTTGCGCTCGTGCCGAGACTGAGTTCACTAAATGCTTGGCGCTCGTGGCCGAGCGTCTAGTGTCACATGCCAACACCTCACCAGGTGAGTTCGAGAACCGGTAGGGGCAAAGGCTTTTTGTGCCTCATCACCCATGTTGCGCCGATGATATTTTCCACAAAACATTGGTCTGTAAGCTTTCTCCACTGATACTAGGTGACATCTCTATGATGATTATAATTGTGTCAGAGTGATTTACTTAACAAGCCAAAATATCCATCAGTTCAAGTAGATAGACTCCACCCCATCCCAACTGCGTTATTTTAAACATCGCCTCTCGGACATGTTACTTTCTGATTAATTTCTAATTAAAGCTAAACTTAAATCAAAGGATACCATCGCCAGACCCAAGTGAATGTATTCCGTCACCTCAGTACTTCAGGCAGCCACACATTATATACTTGTAATAATTACTAGCATAGTATATTATAAATATATTTTAAGAAACAATTTGATATATTTGACGTTTGTATATTCAGAATTAAATTATTTTTTTTATGTTAATTGTATTGAGTGGAAGTATAACATCTATAAAGAAAATATAATGTCTTTAAGCTATAAGATCAATGAATCAATTAGCTTTAATTCCCTCACTCAGCTTACTGCTGACAAAATAGAAATGTTTGTCGAATTAACCTATGTTTATATGGTGAGGCTGTGTAGAAATATGAGAAACATTAGACATATTTAAAACAAAACTACTCAGAATGATTTTAAAATAATTTATGATGAACATCTCCATAGTATAACCTTTATTTGTAAGTAAGACAAATGTTTGTCTTTCCACATATTTAAGATGATCACTATATAAAGTATTTATACGAAATCTCATTGACCTTCTGCTTACCATATATTTAGCGAGTTTTCGTCTTATTATGGTAATGTAATTTGCTGAATAAAATACGTTTAACAAAATAAATAAAATAAAATAATTAATTAATTAATTAATTAAACGTTTCTTTTCATTTTAAACACGTTTTTTTATTAATCTTTATTACATTTTTTTCATTTTTTTTTGTTTGCTTTTGTAAGGGTTTTTCTTTCTATGTATTTAGTTGCTATATTTAGATTGTGTGATGCGGCGCGTTTACGAAGTGCTATTTTCAAATATAGTCCTTTTAAACGAGAAGGCACACTTTTGTTAACTTAAACACTTTCTTTTAAGTTACATTACATGATCGATTGATTTATAGGTTTTTATCTGCTATAGTTATAGATTATACCTCTGTTAAAAATAAATTTCAATTGCAAAAGAAAACCATGAACAATTTTATTTCTGCCACTCGCAAGTTGACCTATGGCCATTCCCGCTACAAATATATATTTCGACTGACAAAAGGTAGTTGGCAAAAAACATGTTACATAAAATTCTTCCTAAACGGCAATGTGCAAAGATCATACGGATTTCGTAGAATAACTTCTGTAACTTCCGTAATGTTCTTCAATGTGTGTGCACGATTAATGACGTCTGTTAACTTTCGTAATGTCCTTCAATCTGTGTGCACGATTAATAACGTCTGTTAACTTTCGTAATGTCCTTCAATGTGTGTGCACGATTAATGGAGTCTGTACCTTCCGTAATGTTCTTAAATGAATGTGCATGAATAATGATCGCGCAAGCCTTATTAGCAGCATTTATAATAATATATATGTTTATTTGTATAGCATAACACATTTCATGTTTCGGGTACATGTTTTCGCAATGACTAAATGATTAAATGAACGAATAATAAGAGTAATATGTTATATAAATGTTAAAGTATTTACATAAATTTTTCAGCTGTGGTAGCTCAAAATTACTAAATGAGGGATAACGAGCACGCCATGTTGAGCATGTGTTTTTGTTCTGTAATTATCAGCTTCCACAACAAAGGCTTTTCCCATGAGAACTTGAAACAGGCATGCATACAATGAAAGGTCACTGCAACTAATGAAAGTGTTGACCACATCATTTGATCAGATAACAACATTTGTCGGTCTATTTAATGAAAACATGATACATTTGATTGAAGACAAGTTCTTGTAATTATAAACTAAGATATTTCTGTGCGTTTTAAGTATGTTTGTATTTATTTGTGTTTGGTTTTTCATCACACCAACAATGTACAGGCAATCATTAATGTGAATGTTAACATGGTAGCTTGCAAACTGTTGCCTGCAATGAAAACAAGAAATGTTTATTATACCTATCCATATGATACGTGTGATGTACTCATGACAATGGTGTAGTTATATATTAAAGTCGGATTTAAAACGACATTTTATATAGTAAAATTGTATGGACGCCATGAAGTTTATACATCCTTCACAAACGCGATCTTGATTTTTTTCCCCAAATTTCCTTCCTTTCTTTATTATCTAATATGTAAGAAATTTTGACTTTTTGTCAACATGTATAATTTTAAAGAGTGCGTTCTTTGTACGCGTCCTTTTGAAATGCTTTTAGTAGTTTTTGTTTATTTCTTTTTTTTTCGTACCATTACCGTTAAGTCTAGTTAAATTGTGACCATTACATCCGCGTCGAAGGTGTCAGGAATATGAAAAGCATGACGTGGTTAAAAACGTTGCGAAAGTAACAAGAAATGTCAAAATTATTCAGTCCTTACTTATTTTATTTATAAAAGGTTATTATTATTATTATTATTATTATTATTATTATTATTATCATCATTATAGACTATGATTACTACTACTACTACAACAAATACTACTACTACTACTACTACTACTACTACTACTACTACTACTACTACTACTACTACTACTTTTTCTACTACTACTACTACTACTACTACTACTACTACTACTACTACTACTACTACTACTACTAGAACTACTTCTATTTTATGATAATTATTATAATCAGCGAATGCACACAATACACCTGATTGGTCACGAAGTTCGTTTGTTTAATTAATGTTTTGCTCTTTATTTATGTTTCTTTTGATATACAGAAGGCCAATTTAATTGCGTTCAATACAAAGCGTTTGATAAGCAATGCGGCTACATCTTGAACTGTTAAGACCTACTAAATAAACAATAATCGTGAGAAGAATGATACCAGAGACTATCACAAGAACGTTGTGTTATGATATTGTGTTTGATCTGTGTCAGATTGCGAACCAATCGTAAAGCATGACTTTGAAATGACAAAATTCGCGGCATTGTGATTTGTGATGGTGTGTAATGAAATCGCATCTGTGAGGTTAGATGAAAGGTTATCAAAGCATTCCTAACACCTTTTGACTTGGGTTGTTAACACTGTAGATGTGGCTCTACTTTCAGAACATCCGGGGGATCACTGCTTCACCAGTCTCGGATACATCCTACCTGACGACACTTTCATACCCACTTTAACGTAATAACAAATGTTGGCTTTGCGGCGCCGAAAAAAAAATCTGTCACTTTTTTTTTAATGAGAGAGTCGCAAAATTGAAAACCCTTTTTCAAATAAAATTAAATATAACCTTCATCAACACAAACTTAATGAGGGAACGATGCTTTGTTTTATTCCATGATACCTATTTAAGCTTGACGGGGTAAACTTGTCCAGAAATATGCAAGTGGGAATATACGTCATTAATAAAAACTTTTGCCAAGGTTGTTTTAAAAGTGCCCCGTTCATTTTGTTAATTTACTATTGTGAATGGATTCTCATTGCATGATCTAGCCGTATGTTCGTACTTAAAATATACTCAACCGATGTGAATCTTTACTTGGCGCCGGAAAAAAAACCACTAGAATTCGGCGACTTGGTTTCAGAATTATATCTGTTGTCACAGACACAAGCCACTTAATGATTTAAGCATACTAACATGAAACAACAGTATGAATATTATCCCGTATACCGAACCAGAACAGACATTTTTTCTATGATGTACTGAACGTTACATATAGATTTCTCTATAAGTAGTGGCATCCATTCTTTCTACGACAAGAACATCTTTAGATATGCTGTATATATTATAAAAATGACACATAATCGCTAATAAATACCTTTCACGGTGATTACTGCCAATAGTAATTCTGTCCACAATAATAATTACCACACTTGTGAACATATTACTTTCTCTCTTATTGGTGCTTAATACGTTTTCTAAACTCTAACATAAACGGCACAGTTCTGGGGTTGTGTTTATAAAAGATATTTGGTTTCTTTTCTCTTTTGAACGAAAACAGGGCTTCGTATTTTTAAAGGACATTCTTATGGTTATGATTTTATCATTTTACTTTAAGAAATTGCATTACTTAAGGGAATACTTTAAAGCATTGGAATTATTTTAATTTTTAATTGAGAACAGGTAATTATGTTTTTTAAGTGTACGACGCCTTGTTTGTTTGTTGCTTTACTACAAGTCTGTTTTGTTGTTGTCATTTTGTAAGATATTTGTCTGTATTTAGTCTATGTAATCTGTGTTTTAGTCTATGTGGAGTACATTATTTGTTGTATTTTATATTAAACAAATCTTAAGCCAAAGCAACGCCTACAGTGTTTATCGTAGCTGCTTATCGGAGGTTTACGACAAGATCTATTGACAGTCTTGCCACGTGCATCCATATTATTGTATGAAAACAAAACATTACTAAATAGCTCTGATTGGCAGATGTCAGATGTGGTAACTAGATTCTATATAATAATGTATAGAGGTGCGGTGTTATGTCATGTCAAGTATAATACTAGTCAATATCTATTTCTACATGCACTTTTCGACCATCTCTGTTCGTGAAAGAACTTGTATTTATGTTAAGAAATAACTTAAATTATTGCTATTAAATGCAATAAAAGCATGATGTGTTATGTGCAAGATAAGGTTTAGATACCAGAGGTAAAAGTCCGTTATTCTAGTTTTCAGATTAACGTAATTATGTTATTAGTTCAATTTGTGCTTTCGTCTTCTTTCTGATGTATTTTCCGTTTGTTTATTCAGACAATCTCATTATGTAACTTTTTGTTGCCTGTACTCATCATTTTTGCATTGCTCTTGACTCTTTTATGTAAGGAAAAGGCTTAGTTCCAATTATTAAAAATCCATCATGGCAAAACACAAGCACATGTCGCCGCCTTTATTGCTCCCCGAAATGTACACTTACTGCATTTAAAAAATGTCCGTTTCCATAGAAACGTGTTTATTGTTATGTTACATAATACAAGCTTTGTTATGTTTGTTACCAGTGTTTATGAATATATTGCTCAATGTAAAACTTAGACCTCTGCAATAGCTTACTTGTTTATTTCATTGTTCTAAATCTTGGCATTATTTTGCTTACCCTTGCCTCCATATTTTACTGGTACTCTTCGCCTGCTGATCACTAAATAACACATAATTGCTTCTATTGTAGATGTTAATCAAACGAATCCAGCTGAGAGCTACCAGATCAGTATCTGTACTATCAGCTCCCCAGTTGTCTTACAATACGTTTAGTTACCATTTAGTTTTGGTTATCAACAGATACGTTGACTAACGGTTATTGTTGGTGTTTGCTGTTTTATCGTCTCTGCAATTTTGGCTATATGCACCCTAATGTACACCTTGCTCGAATGCACCTCGCATATTATTTGTCCGCATCAAAATATTTACACTGCCCTCGTCACAGTAATTGGTATCTTGTTATCGACACACAGAGAAAAAAAATATATCACCGACAGAATTATTGCCTGTTGACAAGTATTTTCTACAATTGATAGGAGAAATATTCCAAAAGAGTACATAAACAGAATCATAAATCGTACCCATGTCATCTAGCAGACCTTGTACTGGAACAGATCATGTGATGGGCAGGCAGTGGGATTGTTACGACAATGTAAGTTGATCTAACGATTAGCTCTCGGCGTGTTCAATTCATAAAATGTATTTACCAACTGGCTTTGCAAATTGACAGACCAGTTACTCTAGCGTTCATAGATTAGATTTACAAATGCTTTTATTTATCGTGCTTCTTTACAGAAATCGTGTGTAATTTTTAGATTTTCAAAATAAGGCTTCAATTGTTTTTATTTTCTTTAACATGTTTCTCAGATTTATAAATGCATGGCCTGATTTTTGTAATAACATGGCATACATACCGTTTTCTAGCTGTTAGTGGGCCATATTACGAGAAGTGATCTTGTTCTTATTATTAAAATTAATGTCCTCCCAGTGTAACACTTGAAGACCACATGTTGAACGAAAGAAGACATGCTAGATTACTGTTTTATCAGAAGACGCTTGGTCCCATTCGAATCTGTTCTGATATTTATAGTAGATTTTTATCTAACAACTCACTGTCGTTTGATGACTGATCTTACAATGTTTCGAAGCTTGATAGGCAGACTGATCATAAAAGGTGAACAATAAATACAATTTCGCCACCTTTGTATTTCACAAAGGACACATCTTAACAATCGATACTCTTACATAGTTCGTCAATGTGCCATCGGAACATCATCAAATCAAGACATAAAACGAATGTCTCTGTTGCTAATTAATACTTCTGTTTATACAAATAGCGCCTTTTCTTACCTGCAGACGTTTGTTATAATAAATTGTTGTTAGAAGCACCTGGAAACATATGTAGGACGGCGTAGGACCGGTATGCAAGCGGATTGCACCAGTCATTTGGAAAACTGGAGTACAAACCACCTCCCGTGAAAATTATTCTTCTGATGATTTTTCCATTTGTCAGTTGTATGTATCTACAGGACCTGTAACTCGGCTTACTTTTTTTGCTTTGTTCATTGCAAGTGTAGGAGTAAGTCTGTATAGTGTAAAAAGGGTAATTGGGGGAAAAACACAATACAACTTTGCAAGAACAGTGTTTTCTAGTGATCTTTCTCTACAGTCTCATTTTTGTTTTGTTTTTGTTTTTGTTTTTTTTGCTTGGGGTTTAGAGGAACATGTTATTGAGCGAGTGTAGTGTAGTTATGTAACATCGATACAGCCTGTATCGAAACCGCGTGGTGGAAAGAAAAAAATCAGCTTGGAAACAGCAAAATTGTCGTGGTGAGAAAATACGCTTTCTCCTGACCGGTTACCTGCGAGACAGTAGAAATAGACTATCTTATCAGTCTTGTTGTATCTGGTCTAAGTATGCCTATGGCTGACTTATGCTAGAAAATCGTGACAAATCGAGTTGATGAAGTGTATCTTTGGATTAGCACATTGGTGCGTTTATTTGAGACATATACTTTTTTTTTGACAATTTTTTATTTTATTTAGTGCTACTCGTGTTATAGTTTAACTGACACTTTAACAAGCTTCTCGGCAGGTGCAGATTGTAAAAATGGCGTGAAATGTCGTGAAGTAATTGTGATGATATTATGACTACGTTTTCAAGACTTGGTTATTTTAAATAATAATAAAATGTTAAAAAAAAACACTTTTAGTTGAAATTTTTTGTGACACTGATTTGCTCGTGAAAAGTGTGAACATTGACGGAAAGTATTGTCAAACATTGTTTTAATATTTTTAATTGTTTCGTGTTGTTGTTAAGAAAAAACATTGATTTCGCGGATGTAATTTTGTTTTAACGAAATCTATTCAAAACGAAGATAACTAGGTGACGTGTATGTTGTTCTACTGCTATATTCAATTTTGTAATTCATTCGTATTGCATTTCTTCAATCAGTGAAGTTTGATTCGTACATCAAACATTGTACCTGCTCCAAAATATATGTGTTCAAACTCTACCTTTGATTTTAATTAATTGCAAGACCCCATCAAAGTTGATTTTTTTCAGATGAAAACAATTGTATATATGACAAGTGCTTGTGTTCCAACAATTTTAAGTGGCAATTTGATGAAAAGGTTTAGTGAACTTTTAAGATGTATAAGCCTGTAGGGCATTGTTGAAGTGTTTACTAACGTCCTTTAGTACACGTCGGTTCTTCTAAAGTGACAGTAGAGATGGAGTTCCTCAACCCACGGGAGCGATCGTTTAGCATAAATGTGTTGTCCGGGTTACAAAAATCTCAACAGAAGGTGCGTATCATTTTAAAATTGTCCAGTTTTTGTGAAGTTAGTAACTAAATATCCAATTTTTGATAAATGTATGCAAATCATACTGACATAGTGACGAAAAAATGACTATTGTGATAAGTGGTCTAATATAGCGTACAATATACATATTTTACCTACATGGCATAGTTCCTGTACTGTCGCCCAGCTTAAATGGTCAGCTTTGAATAGGGAATGTGTTCATAGAAAATTGTAACTGTGTTGTGTCAGTTGGTTGCTGCATGCTGTCATAGTAAAGATAGCACACACGATCGCTCGCTCTATCTCTTTTCCTTACTCTCTCTCTCTTTCTCTCTCTTTCTCTCTCTCTCTTCTCCCGCTTCTCTCTCTTCTTCCTTTTCTCTCTCTCTCTCTACTCCCTCTGTTTGTGTCTCTCTTTCTTCTCCTTTTTCTCTTCTATCGCTTTCTACTCACACACACACAAACACACACACACACAAACACACGCACGCACGCACACGACACAAGCATATATATATGGCGTCCATTTTTTAGCATATGGCCGCCTTATTAAGTTGTCAGATTCAAGTTCGGTTCGCAAATCACCAGCGTCAAAAAAAACTTTCTATATCACATTTGTAATCATTTATAATATATAAGCTATTTGTCGATTATTACATTGATATAAATTGGACTTTGTAGAAAGTATATGTGTTATACTCGTAATACAAACAGCAGAGATACTTAATTATATGTGTACTATATTCATATACTATGCTTTAGATGGTAACATTCGCAACCGCACTCTCTTGATATTTTTTCGGTATTTTATGAGATCTGTTTAATCAAATCTACTCTAATATAATGGCACACGTACACAAGTACTGCCTCGAGTTACTTTGCAGCTGTTCATTGTTACCACAACTTGTCATAAAAGTGAATCTAATTACGCTAATAACATATTCTGCCTTTACTGTTTATAAGACGTTATTGCTAATTTGGATATTTTAACACGTAAACAAGCATCAAGTGGTCGTTTATGTTTGCAAGAGTGTTATTTATGATCATAAAGGGAGCATGCATCGCCTTTAAAGAAAGCTGATTCAACCATAGAGACAGGCGTATAGAATAATATAAACAGTCGGACGATAAACCAAACACACAAACAAACATAATATAGACATTTTGTCAGGTTACTTAGTCCTGTATTTGTGCATACAATTATTATTTGCTGGTAAAATGAGTTGTGATAAGTTTATTTATTATAGTCTCTGTTTCGTAATGAAGCCTTTAGCCTTGTACAAATTGTTAAGTATAATTTTAAATTACAAGCTTGAAAACAGTCGTTATGGCTTCACCCGTTTTTTAAAAAGCTGTTGCCACACATCAGTCGTCGAAGTTTCCCTACCCGTTATTATTTCAGTACAAATGTTTCTGTAATCGTTACTGCTGCTAGTTGTTTTTCAAAGGAAACATTCCTTACAGCCAGAACCAGTTTGTTTCTGATAAGCAAAAACGTGTTCTCATTAAATACAGTATTACTGCATAACAATCATTACTAAAACCACGATCACCACCACAGTCACCCCCCCCCCCCCCCCCCCCCCCCCATCATTATCAACACCACAATGAGCACCATTGCTACTATCAGCATCATTCATCCTCGGGAGGTTGTAGGATTTTTTTCTTCTTTGTTCCTATTTTTCTTTTGTTTTTCCTCTCTTCTTTTTTTTACTTTTCTCTTTCTGAACCTGTTCGTTTTCTTTTCATTAACACCATCATCAGTGGCATAATAACTACCATCATCATCATCATCATCATCATCATCATCATCATCATCATCATCATCACGTTGGACGTTGCAAGAACTGATACAGGCATCATCACGACCACTACTACCAGAATCGCCACTCATACAGCTTTTGTATTATCAGCCGTCAATTAAACTTCAATCAGCTTCTTTGCCATGACAAAAGTACCAAATTGTGCCTTCATCCCGGAATCATTCATTACTGCATTACTTCGACTTTTCGACAAAAAATAGTTGATGGACATGGTACGTAAATTTGTTGTATATAACAGTATGCCACGTCTTACTACTCACCTAATGTTTTCATGTACCCTGCCCACCATCGGTATGACTTGATTATGTCCAGATGGCTTTCATTGCTCATAATTAAGGGTGACGGCAGAGGTGTTTTGTCTGCAATAATTCGCTGTAACCCTTGTGGGCCTTGTTTGAACAGTTCACCTGGCAGTTCGTAGCAGCTGGACCCCTTGGGTCGACTTCCCGCTGTGGCACATTAATACAATGTAGATAGTGACAGCAGGCAACCACCACTTGCAAAGCAGACCACGACATGTCTTTGACGGCTTTCAAGAATCACATTTTGATTCGCCCTGTTCAATATTTATGTACGATTTGACCAGAACCTGATTAAATGTGTTATATATTTCAACAACATTGTTTTAATGTCTACTATCTTAAGAATACTCATACAAGGAAAAGTTAAGATTTTACTTGGGAAAGAACATTCTTTAAAGTATTTTATTCTTGTAAGTAATTGAAATCCCGACAGCACTGTCGTACTTTTTTTTTGTTATATAGTCTTTTCTAAATATTTTTTATTTCATTTAAGTATAAGTAAAAGATAAAAAAGTGTCGGTATTTATAGTGTGTCTTTGTTTTTTTTATATCTGAAGTATTCTGTTTAAATAGTATTGTAACCAAAATGGCGATGCAGACTATATATATATATATATATATGTAGTTTACCATCTCGTCAAACACGAAACATATAAAAACCAATAACATGGAAACCTTTATTAGTTCTTGAACGACTTTTCACTATTCTTAATGAAAGAAACAACCCCTATACACATATTTCCAAGCTTAAACATTGAAGGCCTACTTATGTTCTTATACTATTCTACCTACTTATACTTGCCCTAATGGAGCTTGAATAACGTAACATCTCAGTGAAACTCTCACGTCTTGTCCTACTGCTTGCTTACTGTTTGTGTGACAATAAAACTGCGCTAATGTGATAATCGCCTTTGAACTGCCAAGGCGCCAAATGTGTGTTTGTTTATTTAAATATAGTCGTGCAGGGACGGGGCACACTACAGAGAATGATGTTTTAGTTGCAATAGCATTTTGTAAAATGATTGCCATTTTTTCTGGCACCAGTTCTAGCTAGTTTGCCACTGAACCTGGGCAACATGATCAACGTAAAGGAGGGTAAACCTTGCGATTAAAAGTATTTCATGATCATAAATCTTGGCAGCTGCCAAACCACTTAGAGAAATATCAAATATTTATTAATATTCTTCTGTTTTTCTTGCTTCTGTGGTATTTCTGCGATTTCCTACGTCGTCAATGTTTAGTGTTGTTGCTTTTTTCAACCGTCGTGGAAATATTCTAATTCCTAAATCCTCTATTAAACCATTAGACCATTAGATAAACAGTAGCAATCGTTTGTGTTCGAAATCACTGCCACTGCAAAACGATTAACGTGTCAATGCATAACACGATATAATTGAAAATGGCAGATATGGAATGATAACAAAAACACCGTAGTATGGTAGAAAAAAGGATACTCTGTATGCAGTGATTAAATAAATAGGATTTTCGTTATTAACATTCTTGGGCTTATCGTAAAGAACCCGCCCCCCCCCCCCCCCCCCCACCACACACACACACACACACACACACACACACACCTACATGTCTGAAAAGCATCAAGGACAGGTATGTGTGTGATCCTGGAGGATTTTATTAGTTGTTGCTCTTGGTTTTTTGGCCGGCATACATTTGTGGGTCATGGTTAAGGTGTTTTCTGGGTGTTCTGTTTGTGTTCTGCCCAATTCTGATTAGATTAAGAAAAAACCCTACTTTTTTGCACTGTCACACACAAACCAAAGTCCAGTCCATCAGAGAATGTGTGGGTTTCTTTTATATAGAACACTTTTGGTAATTATTGCAGCATACATACGTACCAATATATGTTTCATGAACATATATATTTTGTCAGACAAAATGGTACTTCAGCAGAAATATATATGGATTTACCTAGAAAGTTACCCCCCAAAAGGGCTTTCCTATCTTTTCTCCCAGGTTCTTAGCTTTCTTCAAAATGTTTAAAGTATCTGTTTTAACTAGCTTAGAAGATTTAGCATTTGTATTTCATACAACTAAATAGAACTTGCTTTGTTGTATTGTTTGTTAAATGGGCTTGTCATATACATGTACTCATCATGAATACGTCGAGAGATAGTCCAGAAAAAAAACAACACTCAATTTATCTCAGTCTTGCGACAACACAAAGTAACATCCGCAGTACTCCTAGTAATGCGTTTGGAACGCCCTGGATTATTCACTAATGATCGCTTGGCTGTATGATATGATGCGAAGGTAACCATGTCGGTGCCTATGACTTAATCAAAACTGCAAACCATATTTTTTTATTATATTATGAAATTAGAAACAGCTGTATAACTGTGTACAACTGTAAACCTTGCAAAATTTGAAATGCAAATTGATAAATAACAGTTTTTAGGATGAAACAATGCTATATGCATATACTACTTTTAAAGCATTATTGCAGAACATTTATGCTTCCGGTGAACAAAAAGTCGCAAGTCTGTGCCTATCATTGCTTCATATACATTCAAGAGTTCATCATATCCCGAGGACGGAAATATCCGAACAGTTCCGATGTCAATTTTTGCTGATATGTCAATATGCCGCACCCATTGCACGTTTCGTGTGTTTTCAAGTCTGGAGATATTACCAGACAAGCTAACTATATAATCAACTGTCCTAGTGTGTAAACACAGTTTCTTTTGGTGCTGCCATTTTTATTTTTGATGTGTTTACCTTGTGTGTACACATTTTGCTTTTTGGTGTGTTGTCGGAGAAACAAGAGAATTGGGGAGACTTAACTGACTTGTTGCAAATTTTCAGAGTTACACATTTGTATGAATGACGTTGCTAAAATGGAATACAATTAACAAAGCGACAGAAAAAAGTTAATATAACTGTTTTGAACTACTTGCTAACAACAGTTAGCTAAAAGCCTGGGTTCTCGTGTTCAATGTTTTGAGCTGTAGGCATTTCATATGAAGTGTTAAATTGGTAACAAAACTCCATTCATTTTCTTATACCATGAATCTACGACAAAAATAGCATCGCTACGACGTATATTGTTTTTTTTTTTCAGAAACTTAATCAATTAAACATACCTGTTAGATATTTTTGCAGAGACTTGGTATGAAGTAAGTTGACCAGTTGCATTCCAAACTGACAGGCGATTTAGCTTTTCCTGTAAACACTGATGCTTTTTTCTACTGCTTTATTCTCGACCATCGTTGTGTGGCACGTTTAGGTGGTAGTCGGTGCCAAGGTTTTACTTTTATGCATACACCTGTGCGCATGTCATCTGAGCTTGAACCGTCGGCGAACTCGTATATTGTCATATAGATCTAAAAAAGTTATTTATTGTATTTGGTTTATAAACTTGCATATAATTCTTCTTTTAATACAAACGAAATAACAAACTTTTAATTCGTCACGTTTAAATGAGTACACGTTTTGTAAATATTTGTTTAGAAATGCACGACTGTACTTACTAAATACGTTTGATCGGTCAGAGTAATTGGAAACCTGTTGAAAAAGGTGAACTTGATAACGACGACCTAAACGACGAAGTAACTGCATAATGGTTATATCTCTAAAAGAGTTGTTAAACTTACCGGTAACCTTAAGACTTCATTAACAAATGTTGTTAACATGTGTTTTTGATCAACAAAACATGTAAAGGAAGATAATTGAATGAATGTGCGTCTGTCGCTGAGGTCGTAGTGACATTGAGATGTGGTCAGTACAAAATAAGACAGATCAGAAGAAAGAGCACACATGTGAGCCATACATGGCGCCGCAGAGAGCGTGGGCTTAAAACAAGAAGATGACTACTCTGGAGAGTAAATTTTCTCTTAGACTCTCGATTCATTGCAAAAAATATTTGAGGCTAACGAACCGTAATTCTGGTGAAAACTAAACAATCTGCTACTTTGCTTTCTTTATTGTTGTCAGGTACATCTGTAATTACAGCTGCCGTGTTAGCAACGGCCAACTTGCTTTCTTTTTTTAAACAAGACCTCGCCAAATTCTTGTAAATGATTGCTACTTTTAATAATTAAAAAAAAAATCTTAGTTGTTGCAAGACATATTGTTAAGAAACGGAACACTCGGTTCTTTTGCCTGAAAAAAGGTCCCGAAAAAACTGCTGCGATTTCTTGTTATTGTCTGCTACACTATCATCCCGTTAAGGTGCTTTCCGTTGGAGGCATCACTCCCTAGCCTCAGACATTTGGGCCATTCTATATATGTTCAAACAATTGGTAAAATAAAATTGCAAGTGTATTCTCTCAAACGGCGCTACCATGTTTCTGTTGAAAATCCGCCTACTCTAAGATGATGAGTCAAATGATGAGAGAACTGTTTAATTCTACCTGTGAAAGAGTCGTTAAAACTTGCCTCGACCCTAAGTGCTTTATAAACAAACAATGTTTATAGGAATGTCGCTCCGATGAAAGATGGCGGTATGGGATCAAACAGGTTCTAGGAAGGAAGATAATAGATTTACCGTACGTCTGTCGGTGAAGCGGTGACCTTGTTGAAATCTGGGCGACGGAGAATAAGACGTAACTCTATACAACTTTGTTGATACTAAGTTTCGCATGTGTGTAATTTTGATCATTTTGTTAGTTCTAGAAGATTGAGATACCAGCTCGTAAAAGCGTATCTAACATTTCATACTTGTAACACTCGTAAACACTTTATGTGATTACTTTTCCTTCCAGACATTGTGAGTTCTGTTATATGTTAACACTGGGAACGCCAAAACTGGTGCTGGAACCGTAATAAAGTGTCGGGGTTTGTGGCTTTATCTTATTATCAATTACTTTGTTTGAAAATGGATTGTATTCACACTAAGAGATTATGTGAAGTTGTGGCTATAAGTCAAGCAAGGCCCAAATCATTTGAACGTCAAAAACATAAAGCTAAGATTGAATGAATGAGAACACTTTGCTGAGCTACATAATTTTTAAAATCTTCCTCTCGGTTATTTGATATTTCGTTAGCTTTGTTTGATCTTAACATTTTAATTTTCTACATGAAAGAAATTTAAATCGATATTTGTGTCATTTTACAGACGTTTAGAAAGTGGAAACATTAAAATGCAAGTGTATTTCATCGAAGCATGTTATCATGTCTCAATCGGAACTACTCGGATAGTTTCGTCCTCAGAAAAATCATTTCTCGGATGTATCTGGTGCAATGATACTTACTGAAACCACGATCGTTTTGTTCGCCGGAAGTCGGAAGAAGAATATGCCTCAAATGTAGTTCGCACAAAAAATAAACAATGACAGCTGTGTTGAACCGAAATTATCACACAAACGAAATCGTCACACGTGTGAAAAATTCGTACGAGTTCTTCACATACGTGTGAAAATTTCGTACGAAAATGGCCAAAAATGTGCTGTGAAAATTTCGAGGCCTATTTTCTAACCACCACTAGGTATCAACGAATTTTACACATAATTATGTGACACATTCCTACGTCTTGCACACATGACTATGTTATGAAGTTAAATCCTGAAAATATAATTATTACTGTTAGCTCTTATGGATTTACATGATTTCTCAGCATTTGAAAATATCTCTAGCTCCTCGGTATCGTGCATTTTTGATGCATGGAATCGCTCCTTTGCTCGGGAAAGCATAATTTAAACAAGATGCAATAATAAAGGACTTAAAAGTCGTATTGCATTATATAGGAAGTCAGTATAGATATTTTCCTAGTTCAATCATAGATGCAATATAATTTTGTAAAATGAGAACTTGTACATCTTGGTAGAAATAGTGGTGTCATTCAAGAAATCAGAAATGTAATAACAGACTCCAAGTGGGCCAAGTTAAGGCTCCGCGCAACTGGAATCAGCTGGTACGAGATTATTGATATATACTGTTCTAGGAGGTAAATTTCACGCATTTGTAGTCAGAATGCTGAACGTTCTCTAATGAAAACTATGTTATATTATGGACCAAGTAATTTGCAGTTAGAATGCTGAACATATTCTGATGAAAATATGTTATATTATGGACCATGTACATTTTGCCATATATCAATATTTGATATATCAGAATATATGTTTGAACTTAAAACGTTTCCTTTGGTAAAAATCGTTAAAAACTTCACTTATTTTGTTTAAGTAAACATTGGACGAGGCGTTATAAAGATAAGGCTCTGACTGGTTCCGTCAGCCGGTACGAGATTTATATTGATATATATTATTCTAGGAGGTAAATTTCACACATTTGCAGATAGAATGCTGAACATTCAGTGATTAAAATATGTTATTTTATTGACCAAGTTATTTGCAGTTAGAATGCTGAACATTTTCTGATGAAAATATGTTACATTATGCACCAAGTAATTTGCAGTTAGAATGCTGAACATTTTCTGATGAAAATATGTTATATTATGGACCAATTATATTTTGCCATATATCAATATTTGATATATCAGAATATTTGTTTAAAATTAAAGACGTTTCCTTTGGTAAAAATCGTTAAAAAGTTCACTTATTATTTTGTTTTAGTAAACATTGGACGAGGCGTTATAAAGATAACGCTCTGACTGGTTCCGTCTATTTGTGATTTGTAAAAATAACATGTCTTTTAATTATCTGTGTTTCAAATTCATCTTTAGGTCGGCTGTTTCGGAGAAAAAGTCGAGGTTTTGTCATAGCCCCCTCGTTGTCGTCTTTGTCGTGCAAAACCTTTGACATTTTCCAATATCTCAGGTGTTATCCCATGTATCATTTTCAAACTTGGAACACTTCCTGAATTTGTTAGACAATTTACCTAACTCTATTATGGTTATTCTCTGAATTATGCCCCTTTTATCTTAGAACATTCTTTAAAAGGTACAATATAGAGGTTAAGATTTTTAAGTGTAACGTGTACGTGTAAAGATTTCAACACTAATTCAATAAGCGCTAAGCAACGCATCGTTGAACAATCCCGATATATGCACGTCACAAGTTACGAAGGGTTTCAAATTTGCAATTTCATACATAAAATAGCGATTTTGCTACTTGTTGACAACCAAAAACGTGTGGTTATAGCGAAAGTCATTGCATCGTGGGAAAATGCTACAAGTACACGTACATGTTACACGTAAAAATCTTAACCTCTATATTATCTCTGCTATTACTCGATGCATTGTCTTAAAACTTGGAACACGCCTTAATGATGACAACATGCAATTGTGTGGAAAGTTACATACATAACTCCATCATGATTATTGAATTTTGCCCCTTTTTAGCTCTACTATTTTAAGAATATGAAGAGCTGTTACAGTCACCCGTGCGTCGGCACACGCGTCCGGTTAAAGGTTTGGGATGAAGTTATATCTCTGAAACTACTTAAGATATTCAATTAATGAAAGTCGCACATGGCTTCGGGTCCTTAACCTTTTGATTGGATTTTAACAGAATTATGCACCGTTATGTACTTAGAAAAAACCTTAACCTAGGTTAAAGTTTTTGGAATTTAGTCATATCTCTGAAACTATTGAAGATTTGCTCCTTGGTCATTATGTAAGATTACTAATTAAGTCCCAAAACTTTTGGTTGGATTTTAACAGAATTATTCCCCTTAATGTACTCAGTCAAATCTTAAACCTAGGTTTTAAAGTTTTTGGAATGAAGTCATATCTCTGAAACTGCTAAAGATTTTCATTTGAAAGTTCACACATGACTTCTATATCACAAAACATAAATTCATGTAATTTATTACGATCACCAGTTCGTTGACGTCAGCGTTGACTAACGTTAATGAAGTAGTCAAATAACTTCGAAATTATCTGGCAGCGTGCACTGCCGACGGTGGTGCTTGTACATTCTACTCTAGGCAGCGTGCACTGGCGCCGGCGCTCTTACCTTCTACTCTAGGCAGCGTGCACTGGCGCCGGCGCTCTTACCTTCTACTATTGGTAGCGTGCACTGCCGCCGGTAGTACTCGACCTCGTGTTCCTCCGATATAAAATAAACTTTTATTATCATTTTATTATAACAAGGCACTCGTCATGACGCTATCGTATCTTCATTCTTTGGGCTATAAGAGGAATAACTCAGATTCATTACTGAATCAAAACATCCTGAAACGCAAAAAGGTCCTAGTAATTTTCATTGGGCGGGTGCGTGCGTGTGTTTGATAGATCCTCTGATATACGTACCTTTGTTAAAAAAATGTGAATTTTCCGTTGGACAATATTTTGTCAAATCATTTTTCTACTTTTTTTGTCATGTGAAAATTTCGTACCTGTTTTAGGGGGGTCTAAGGTTCCATACGAAATTTTCACAAATATGTGAAATTTTCGTACGAAATTTTCACACGTATGTGAGAAATTCGTACGAATTTTTCACACATGTGACGAATTCGTTTGTGTGAAAATTTCGGTTCAACAGAGCGGCGTCAACAACACAGCCGTACATTATGGATACTTCTTGCTCTTTTGTAAAAGTGTACTCGCTCTCGCACACACTACAATTCATTGCTTTACCTGCCAGAAATAGTAAGCTATTGGTTGGCATGGGGAAATGCACGACATGAGCAAAGGCCGTAGATAAGTTTTAGAAATTATGGCTCAACATAATTGTCAAAGTATTTGATAAACAATAACACCTAAGGCTTACAGACAGTGGTCAATGATGACATTGTGTTGCTTACGTGCAGTTTTAAGTGATTTTAAGTGATTAACTAATTTGGCGTTAAGCTTCTTAATGACATTCAAGCTTAATTATTAAACAGACATTTGGGCCATTCTATATATGTTCAAACAATTGGTAAAATAAAATTACAAGTGTATTCTCTCAAACGGCGCTACCATGTTTCTGTTGAAAATCCGCCTACTCTAAGATGATGAGTCAAATGATGAGAGAACTGTTTAATTCTACCTGTGAAAGAGTCGTTAAAACTTGCCTCGACCCTAAGTGCTTTATAAACAAACAATGTTTATAGGAATGTCGCTCCGATGAAAGATGGCGGCATGGGATCAAACAGGTTCTAGGAAGGAAGATAATAGATTGACCGTACGTCTGTCGGTGAAGCGGTGACCTTGTTGAAATCTGGGCGACGGAGAATAAGACGTAACTCTATACAACTTTGTTGATACTAAGTTTCGCATGTGTGTAATTTTGATCATTTTGTTAGTTCTAGAAGATTGAGATACCAGATCGTAAAAGCGTATCTAACATTTCATACTTTTAACACTCGTAAACACTTTATGTGATTACTTTTCCTTCCAGACATTGTGAGTTCTGTTATATGTTAACACTGGGAACGCCAAAACTGGTGCTGGAACCGTAATTAAGTGTCGGTGTTTGTGGCTTTATCTTATTATCAATTACTTTGTTTGAAAATGGATTGTATTCACACTAAGAGATTTTGTGAAGTTGTGGCTATAAGTCAAGCAAGGCCCAAATCATTTGAACGTCAAAAACCTGAAAGCTAAGATTGAATGAGTGAAAACACTTTGCCGAGCTACATATTTTTTAAAATCTTCCTCTCGGTTATTTGATATTTCGTTAGCTTTGTGTGATTTTAATATTCTAATTTTCTACATGAAAGAAATTTAAATCGATGTTTGTGTCATTTTACAGACGTTTTAGAAAGTGGAAACATTAAAATGTAAGTTTATTCCATCGAAGCATGTTACCATGTCTCAATCGGAACTACTCGGATAGTTCCGTCCTCAGAAAAATCATTCCTCGGATGTATCTGGTGCAATGATACTTACTGAAACCACGATCGTTTTGTTCGCCGGAAGTCGGAAGAAGAATATGCCAAAAATGTAGTTCGCACAAAACATAAACAATGACAGCTGCGCGTCTGCTATGCTGGGTAAATTAGAATTGGATAATTTCAAGTTAAGCCGCCATCATTGAAGATTTACAGGCTTCACACTGTAGTGAGCTGTCATCCGAGCTGTCGTTTTTGTTTTGATGTCTGTCACAAAAGTAGTCACATTTAGGGAAATGGCCGATGTGATCTTAATACTAACATTCGACAGCAATCGGAACTCCTCGGGTAATTCCGTCCTCGGGACAATCTTCCATCGGATGTATCTGGTGCAATGATACTTAATGAAATCACGATCGTTTTATAGGTAAATTAAACCCGGATGTTTAAAAATTGAAGCCGCCACAAATTGAAGTTTAACAGGCTTCATACTGTAGTGAGCTGTCATCCGAGCTGCCATCTTTGTTTTGACGTCTGTCACAAAAGCAGTCCCAGTTAGGGAAATCGCCGAGGTGATCCGAC
This sequence comes from Sinonovacula constricta, assembly GCA_007844125.1. Taxonomy (NCBI): domain Eukaryota; kingdom Metazoa; phylum Mollusca; class Bivalvia; order Cardiida; family Solecurtidae; genus Sinonovacula; species Sinonovacula constricta. Next base: position 18,977,023 of record CM017565.1, read on the forward strand.
TACCTACATACCTCCGAAAGATGATTCGTGAATTATCCGAGGTGTTCCGATTGATTCGAGAGATATTTCGTGAATTATCCGAGGTGTTCCGATTGGCCATGTCTCTGTTGAAAACCCGCCTACTCGATGATGACGCAGTAAATGACGAGAGCACTATATAATTGTTCTAAATATAAAAGGGTCATTAAGCTCACCTCGTCCCTAAGTGCTTTATAAACAAACAATATATATACGAATGTCGCCGTGGTGAAAGTTGGCGGTTTGAAGGTCAAACAAGTTCTAGAGAGGAGTTAACAAGTTGACTGTACATCTGTCAATAGCATCTTGACGACGACGAAATGTGGCCAATGTGGAATAAGACGTAACTCTACCCGCCATTGTTGATACTTAGTTTCTCGTGTGTGTAATTTGGTATTTATGTGGGTCCAAGAATAACAAAAGGCACCATGTTAATGAGACTCCTGTGTTAGTATTTATCAGAATCTCTTCAAGCCAAGAATCAGTTTTCATATTGAAGTATGTTTGGATTAACTTTTTTACGCCAGCAGCTGAAAGATTTGCTAAGTATAGCACGTGGGACATTATTTTTCATTTGTCCGGATAGAAATGGGTTCGAGTCTTGATTTTGCAGCAATAGAACTTCAATAGAACTAAAATAGTTTTACCTTCCATTACGGCATCTGTGTTTTGCACGACGAGCAGTGCATAATTGCTGCCAACTTCCTGTGTGATTCAAAATGACAGTCAAAGGCAAAAAATTACACATATTTTCTTGGATCTTCCATCCGTATTTTTATAAATATTACAGATATTGACGGTGATTGAGCAACTGTGAAGCAATAACTGTCTACTGAGCAAAAATGAACTCATAGATTTACGATAATGTTGCATTAAATAAGAACAGAGCAATTTGAAACAGGTGTAGGCGGGTTAACGATGGCAGTTATTGTTTCGCCTAAAGTGTTAAAATTAACTGTAATGGATTTCATACTGGAAGTTTGTTCGTTTGTCCAGAATTTATATTGAAATGGTGTAAGTTACATTATGAAATACATTAAAGAAGCTCAAATAATATAAAATACACTTGGTAGCAAAGTAAATATATCTTCCTTTCAAGTGTTGGAAGATTTAATTTTGCGAACGCTTTAATTTTGCGAAATGGGTATGATTAAATGCTAACTGAGCATGATTATGCTCCCCGAATGAAAATTCAAGGAAGCATTAAGTCGCCGCATTACCCGTCCGTCCGTCCCGCATTCGTGTCGGGCCTATAACTTTGTTATTTAAAGTCGCATTTTAAAATTATTTGAAAGAAATGATTGTCATATCGAGACGACATGTCGTGCGCAAGATTCGGGTCACTACCTTAATGGTCATTGTCACAGCATGACCTTGAAGCAGAATAGTGCCCGGTTCATAACTTTGTTATTTATAGTTGTATTTTTAAGATTATTTCACAGAAAGGATCTCCATGTCGAGAAGACGTGTCGTGCGCAAAATTAGGGTTGCTACCTTGAAGGTCAAGGTCACAGTGTGGCATTGAAGCAAAATCATGTCCGGCCCATAACTTTGTTATTTGCATTCACATTTTAAAATAATATCAAAGAAATGGTCGTAATATCAAAACACATTGTCGCGCGCAAAATTTGGGTCGCTACGTTAAAGGTCAAGGTCAATGTCAGAGAGAGAGAGAGAGAGAGAGAGAGAGAGAGAGAGAGAGAGAGAGAGAGAAAGAGAGAGAGAGAGAGAGAGAGAGAGAGAGAGAGAGAGAGAGAAAGGTGGGGGGGGGGGGTAAAAATAAAGGTCTTTATTTGCATGTGTACTTTAAAAATCAGGCATTTTTCATGATTCTCGATACTGATATAATTATCAAAGTAAGATTAGAGCTACAGGCCACCTCATGGTCATTTGAGGTAACTGTATATAACTTGCCGTTTTGCGTAAACTATGGCTTTATGTATGTTTAAACAAAAGTGTAAGCAATATTATCAGACCACATGCATGTTTTCGCCCGACCGGGGACTCGAACTCACAAGGCGAGGGACCAGTGAGCCAGCGAATACCCCAGCTCTACTAAGCTTTTAGATCGACTTAAGTAAATAAGTACTTAATCTAAAGAAGTATGTGGTTCTTCAGTGCATGTGGGTTTCTACGCCAACACGGGTCCTACATTATAATAATTTCACTTGTCTTTATTTTTATTGCTGCTTCGGCTTTTAGCACTGTTAGTGTTGATGATTTGTTAAAGCTTCGGTAATGAAGGTTTATTATTGTATTATTGCTTTTTATTTAGAAGAATGTTATGACAAATATGTTACAAAGTTGAACCTTGTTTGTATTTACCTAGGATCAACAATCGTATTTTGGAAGTTACGACAACTTTGAAACGATTCACTGCGTTTAATGTTATGTATGACGGCGGCATAGAAAAGTAAAAGGGTCAAAGATTATCTTAAAGACTAAAAGTTCTGAAAACTTATTTTTCGTTGATTTTTTCCTTTCTTAAAACTACACCAAGATAAAATGTCACTGTTCTCGCGTACTTACACAACTTCAACAATGTCGTCCTAACTTATAGTGTATTAAATGTACAACACCTTTCAAACTGTAACACCAGTAAGGTATTTCTCTTAGCAACGTACTTATATTATAAAGTAAAACATGTATACCTGTTTTCCAAGGTCTTAACCAACTAACCTGCTTTCATGCATCCAGAAGTATGTAAGGTAGAGTTATACTAATGAATGCTTCGAAAATCATTCCCTAACCCAGCAGGATCTTCCCGGGAAATGTCGGTATAGTTCGAGGAGAATCTAATTGAAAATACACGCAATTGAATGTGGGGGTTGCAGACACATTGAACCTCTTGGTGTAACCTCTGCTTGCATCCATGTAGTTAATGAAGTATATCTGATATATTAGAACCAGATACGCAATACAGTACGCCTGACACCTGGGCACCAGGCTGTTATGTAAATACACCTTACACCTGCCAACCAGGTAGTTAATAAAGTACAGCTGACACTTGGCAACAAGGTAGATGATATATTACACCTGATACCTGGAAACCAGGTAGTTAATAACTGGCACCTGGCAACCAACTAGTAAATAAAGTACACCGGATACTTTGACAATACAGGTGGTTAATATAATACACCTGACAACTGGCCACCAGGTAGTTAATACAGTACACCTGATACCTGGCAATCGCGTGGTTAATATAGTACACCTGATACCTGGCAACCAGGATGTTAATAAAGAACACCTGATACCTGGCAACCAGGATGTTAATATAGTACACCTGATACCTGGCAACACGGTTGTTAATAAAGAACACCTGATACCTGGCAACCAGGATGTTAATATAGTACACCTGATACCTGGCAACACGGTTGTTAATAAAGTACACCTGATACCTGGCAACCATGTAGTTAATATAGTACACCTGATACCTGGCAACCAGGATGTTAATATAGTACACCTGATACCTGGCAACCTGGTAGTTAATATAGTACACCTGATACCTGGCAACCTGGTAGTTAATATAGTACACCTGATATCTGGCATCCAGATAGTTACAACTTACACCTGATAAATGGGAACCAGGTAGTAAATAAAGTACAATTGACACTTGTCAACCTGGTAGTTAATCTAGTACACATGATACTTGGCAACCTGGTAGTTAATATAGTACACATGATACTTGGCAACCTGGTAGTTAATCTAGTACACCTGATACTTGGCAGCCTTGTAGTTAATAAAGTACACCTGATACTTGGCAACCTTGTAGTTAATAAAGTACACCTGATACTTGGCAACCTGGTAGTTAATATAGTACACCTGATACTTGGCAACCTGGTAGTTAATCTAGTACACCTGATACTTGGCAACCTTGTAGTTAATAAAGTACACCTGATACTTGGCAACCTGGTAGTTAATATAGTACACATGATACTTGGCAACCTGGTAGTTAATATAGTACACCTGATACTTGGCAACCTTGTAGTTAATAAAGTACACCTGATACTTGGCAACCTGGTAGTTAATATAGTACACTTGGTACTTGGCAACCTGGTAGTTAATATAGTACACCTGATACTTGGCAACCTGGTAGTTAATATAGTACACCTGATCCCTGGCAATAAGGTAGTTAATAAAATACGCCTGCCACTTGGCATCCAGGTAGTAAATATAGTACACATGATACCTGGCAACAGATAGTTACAACGTACACCTGATACATTGCGGTCATATAGTTAATATAAAACACATGATACCTGGAACCAGGTACTTAATAAAATACACCTGACTCCTGGGAACACAGTTGTTAATAAAGTACACCTAGCATCTGGGAACACGGTTGTTAATAAAGTACACATGACTCCTGGGAACACGGTTGTTAATAAAGTACACCTGACTCCTTGGGAACACGATTGTTAATAAAGTACACCTGACTCCTGGGAACACGGTTGTTAATTAAAGTACACATGACTACTGGGAACACGGTTGTTAATAAAGTACACCTGGCATCTTTGACCACGGTTGTTAATAAAGTACACCTGACTCCTCGAAACACGGTTGTTAATAAAGTACACCTGACTCCTAGAAACACGGTTGTTAATAAAGAACACATGGCTCCTGGGATCGCGGTTGTTAATAAAGTACACCTGACTCCTGGGATCACGGTTGTTAATAAAGTACACATGACTCCTGGGAACACGGTTGTTAATAAAGTACACCTGACTTCTGGGAACACGTTTGTTAATAAGGTACACCTGACTCCTGGGATCACGGTTGTTAATAATGTACACATGACTCCTGGGAACACGGTTGTTAATAAAGTACACATGACTTCTGGGAACACGGTTGTTAATAATAGGTAAATAAGAAAAGGTCCTATCAAAATTTTCAGATATTTAAATTTTATCTACCAATAGACAAAGGCAAACAAGGTAAATGCAAATGTGACAAAAACACAGAGACGAGACATAACACACATTAAGAAAAACCATCAGTTACCACCTTGGAACGGTCAATCGGCAAAAGGGCCAACTGGGGTGCTTAACCCTGGTTTGTGGAGCGCTTCAACCTCGCACTTCCTGAAGGGTTTTCTAGCAAACAAACAGTGTAAATAACAACATCCCGTCAAAGTGAAACAACTAACAGTAAACACCTGCATCGGGAGATATAACAGATACAACGAACTTATATACATACATAACAACTAGCAACAAATTAAACTATAAACATATGTACAGTATGTACAGTAGATAAAAGTACACATGACTCCTGGGAACACGATTGTTAATAAAGTACAAATGACCCCTTAGAAACACGATTGTTAATAAAGTACACCTGACTCCTGGCAACACGGTTGTTAATAAAGTACACCTGACTTCTGGGAACACGGTTGTTTATAAGGTACACCTGACTCCTGGGAACACGGTTGTTAATAAAGTACACCTGACTTATGATATCACGGTTGTTAATAAAGTACACATGACTTCTGGGAACACGGTTGTTAATAAAGTACACATGACTTCTGGAGACACGGTTGTTAATAAAGTACACATGACTCATGGGAACACGGTTGTTAATAAAGTACACCTGACTTCTGGGAACACGGTTGTTAATAAAGTACATCTGACTCCTGGGATCACAGTTGTTAATAAAGTACACCTGACTCCTGGGATCACGGTTGTTAATAAAGTACTCATGACTCCTGGGATCACGGTTGTTAATAAAGTACACATGACTCCTGGGATCACGGTTGTTAATAAAGTACACCTGATTTCTGGGAACACGGTTGTTAATAAAGTACACCTGACTTCTGGGAACACGGTTGTTTATAAGGTACACCTGACTCCTGGGAACACGGTTGTTAATAAAGTACACCTGACTTATTATATCACGGTTGTTAATAAAGTACACATGATTTCTGGGAACACGGTTGTTAATAAAGTACACATGACTTCTGGGAACACGGTTGTTAATAAAGTACACATGACTCCTGGAAACACGGTTGTTAATAAAGTACACCTGACTCCTGGGATCACGGTTGTTAATAAAGTACACATGACTCATGGGAACACGGTTGTTAATAAATTACACCTAACTCCTAGGAACACTGTTGTTAATAAAGTACACCTGACTTCTGGGAAATGGTTGTTAATAAATTACACCTGACTCCTAGGAAAACGGTTGTTAATAAGGTACACCAGCTACATTGGAACTAGGTACTTACGTATGAGGTTAATTAATGAACAAAGCTACTGTTTCATTTTTTCTTAATTTTAATGAAATGTTGTTGGTTATGGTGGTGTCGGTTGTTTGATTCCTGTTGTGTGGTGCGTCCTCATTTGTGGTTTGAAGTTATATGTATGATAGAATGACTTAAATAATTGATGTCCCATTATCTGGTTACTGAACAATGCATTAAACACTTTGGATGTGAAATTCTTTATTTGATATTTAAATTATTCCCGTATTAGTATATAAATTATTTTGTGGGTATGAAGATAAGAAACTGTCTAAATTAAGTTGTTGTTCACCCATACAGCACATGTAAATACCAAGGATACTTTGGCTTGTTTTCCATCATTATACCGCTATAACGTCCTCGGTTCCGTCTATTCAACGGATTAACGTTGCAATTTAATTAGCCTAGTTGTATTAGGGTTTAATTATCACGCAACAAAAGTATTATGACATTCATTGCATCCACCATTCTTGAATGATTTGTTTATGTGTATCGTGTATTGTATCGTGTCTTTTTTCAAAACCTACTATAGTTTATGTTAGTTCCAGACTTTGTGCTGTACTTGTAGAGATGGTCGATGTGTGGGATGACAGCAAGATCATAATAATTATGGCGACGTCCGGCTATTATAAATTGAACAATATTTACAGACAAATGTCCTTGGAGAACCATCAACTCTGCGCATGTATTTGAGGAAGGAAACATCAGATCGATTATATGGTTTGAACATCTCCTCGCCCTGACGCTGCCCTAAATGAACTTTAATTAATATATAGGGTGGCTTAGATTGGTCGTTAGCAGTGACTCCTCAGTTCGCAAACGGCCCCTTTTTGTGTATGTAAAACATAAGCTTTAATGAATATTCCTCTTTAACTGAAAATAAAAAAAAACTAAAACGACATTCTTACAGTGCAGAACTAAATCAGTATTTGTACTGTTTGCTTCAAAGAATACGTAATTGAGTCTACCTCTATCTACTGCGTCGTTTTCTAGTCGCCTATACATACAGTTTTACTCACGTGAGCATGAGGGGTAGAGATCTGGCACAGGAATACAGTCTTGTAGAAAATGAAATAATGCGACACAGAGAGAATAATTAAACAGTCTGACAGCCCGGAATGCATAGCGGAAATCAAATCAACTCCTTCCTACCTTCTCAGCAGAATATCAAACTGACATATGCAATTACTTAAATATCACTCAACGCAAAAAAAACATAGACAAGTATATGATATTACAAAATAGATGAAAACTTTCATGAGGGGAGGTTTTCCAGCTTACCTGCGGTGCACCGGTGATTCTATCCAGAAACAAATCTGCAGTCTTCCTCCATCAATAATTAGCTGGATGTCGGCAATATGACAGTAATTGTGTCGATGCGATGTAACAAACAACCAACATATAAATGTATCGTTCTTCTGTAAGTGTAGACACATGGTAATCTAATTGAGAAAACAGTGTGTTAAGCGAATGTATATATATATATATATATATATATATATATATATATATATATATATATATATATTGTTCAAAATGAGTATAAATGGACAATAATAAATTATGTCACAATAATTTCTTGTTTATTTAAAAAACATGTAAATATTGAAATCAGATTCATCAAGGCGGCTACATTCTACACAATATAGCGGCTGGTGTGTTTACTTGAGGTGATTTTGTCACATTTTGCTTAGGAACATGACGTATATAACATACGATAGGCGTTTTTTTGTTTTTTTAATTATTGATATCTCTCGAGCCAATCCGTGTATCGTTTTCTGTCTGACGTATACACATGACGTATATGACCCGATTCGCTAAAACTGCTAAAGTGATTAAAAAGCGCCCCGACGCTTTTCATTTTCGAAGACTAACAATGATTTTATTTCAGACATGTTCGTATAAAATCTATTGGTCAATATTTTATTCCAAATGTCATTTTTGTAAAGATATGTGTTTGTTTTTTGTATGTTTTTTTTTTTTTTTTTTTTTTGGGGGGGGGGGGGGGGTTGTTGTTTTTTGTTGTTGTTGTTTTTTGTTGTTGTTTTTTGTTGTTGTTATTTTTTATTTGTTTGTTTTGTTTGTATTTTTGTTGTTTTTTAAAACAAAATGCAAATATGACCAACTGTAAGCGATATAAGATTAAAGTAGCTTGGTTATTATTATATAAATATTACCGATAGCTTTTTACTTAAATTGTATAACTTGTTTAATATAACATTGGTTTAAAATGTCGATATAATTATTACAAATAGAAGTTAAGAACGTAGTTGTGTAATGTTTTCTTGTTGTATCCCTCATACCAACAACATTGTCATTTAAAAAAACATGAAAAAATACCTCCAACATTTTTACATACTTAAGAGCGCCGACAAAAATCATAAAACAACAACTTTAAACAATTACAAAACTTTCTTCACCGACAGACACTAACATTGCTATGCATGTTGTAAGGCGTTATGTTTTCTAGTGCGTCGCTGTTCTAACATGTTAATACGTCAGTTCCTATGCACCGAAACAAACATGAGCGGATTGACGATGATGGCATCTTTTCGTCTAGCTATGTGAGCCACACCTTGCATTTGTCGTTATCATTCCATCGACCGTATGAGCAGATGACAGAAAGCGTCAATGTTTTTGGTTATTTTTTTTCAATTACTATTAATAATAACACTAATGTAATAACACAGTAACAGTGACTAGAATACAAACAAAACGTCAGTCATGTTATACATTGTTTTATATGAATGACAGGTATCATACGGCAATTTTAATCTGCTATGAATTTAAATCAAGCATGAACAAGGAAAAGGGAATTTTATATTTTAGTTAGTCCTAGATGTTTAGATAAAATATGTATGTTACAAGTTAGCCACCACCTCCACACCCCAGTACATCTGTGATGATCACCTGTGATAGGAATTTAACCCTCTTGAATACTAGTGATCTTGGTTCTACCATATGGTGGAAGGCAAGGATAAACAAGAACCAAGTGGTTAAATTGACAAGTTGTATTTAATTTGAACAGGTGAAGCATATGTTTCTTTTGTTGATATAAACACAATATATTTCGCGAATGCTTTTTTTTAATTGAAAGTAATCCAACTTGTGTTGTGGTTGGTTTATGTGTACGGTTTTACGTTGTATGAATTTTGTAGAATAGTTCTAAGAAAATATTTCCAAGGCGGTAACTGTTGGGTTCTGCTCTTACTTTGCGTATTGATTCATCACAGATTTGTGCTTATTTTTACATTTGAATTGCACATGAATACATTTTGTCGTGCCTTTTCAAATGTTGGTATATGTTGCAATGCTTATAGGACTTTATCATAGTTCCTTATCAATGTGCATGCTAGTGATATTAAGTGTGTTTATAGCACATGAAAAACCTAAGCGACATATATCGTGAATACTTGAAAACTTGACAGGTCAGAACGGCATTTCAAACAAACCTTACACGTTCAATGTCTGCTCTTTTAAATGTCCGGTCACTCTTAATTCAGACGACAAAACAACATAATCAGGTGTCGTCAATGGCGTTGCGATGGGCATATTGGAGCAAATTTTCCATTCAAAACATTTCTTGTTCCCTATCACACCGTAAGTACATTAACACGACGGCACTGTCATAGTCATGTCTCCATATTTAGAATCTAATATACATTAGCTTAAGGTTTTGGAGCTTTGTGGCATATGGGCCTCATAAAACCAACTGTATACTGGAATAGATACCAGTTGTTAATGGACTAATTGAACAGTCGCGAGACATGATTGAATGGCCGTAAGTTATTAGAGAGAGGTTGTTTTTTTATAATTAAAAACGTGGTGTATATGTCATAGAGACTGTAACATAAAAATGTGTGTTTTTATTGTGTTGACAGAGTATATGTCAACACAATTTATGCAGTAACGGGGAATGATTCAAGTCCGTTTATGTTTAATGGTGATTATACCTTCAAACTGCCATATTCTATATATTTACTTTGGATATTATTTGCTTTAATCAAAGTGTTTTCAGTAAAAATTGTTACCGATTTTTGTGGACAAGAGACCAAGTGATATTCATTTTGAGATGTCAAATTCATTTAATTTGAAAAACTTTAATAACAAAGATACTTACCAGTTGTTGTTTTTTCATTTGCTTTCTCTCACGATAAGCTATAAAATGGTAACCACAATTATTTGAATTCTAGAGCAGCTACATATTTTGGTGAAAGAGCTGTAAACTACTGCAAGTTTATTAATATAATGGTGCCATGTGTCATAATGGTGTCCTGACAACATTGTCTTCTGTTATCCCCGAATTCCGGAAACAACGTACATGTAGTAAGCCTGTAGTTTACATTATCAACGGACATGTAAAAATAAGCACCAACAGACAAGATGTATTCTACTTGAGTTGGGACGGCTTTTGCATTCTGGTACAGCAGTTCTGTTATTTTGAGCATTAACACGTCAGTTCGAGAGCGTTGAAAAATATCGGACCTGATTAATTGTTATGGGACTTTTTTCCCGACCAAAGCCACATTGCATTGGTAGTTATCATTCAAATTAAACATGTCTGCCGATAACAGAAAAACGCCAATGTTGTTTTTGATCGTTACGTACACAATGATGAAATAATACTGATTTTTTTTCTTACGGGAAAGGTTACTTTTGTGCGTGTAGGTTTAATTTGTTCTTGTTGGTGTTCTTGTTTCTATATATGCTTTAATTGTGTTATTCTTTTGTTGCTGTCTGTGCTTTTATTTAATTTTAAGGTCGATATCAGTATCTTTAATAAAATCTTAATGTATTGAGTGGTAAGTCTGTACCCTTTCATTTAATTTGAAGGTCGATACCAGTATCTTTAATAAAATCTTAATGTATTGAGTGGTAAGCCTGTACCCTGTTATTTAATTTTAAGGTCGATACCAGTATCTTTAGTAAAATCTTAATGTATTGAGTGGTAAGTCTGTACCCTTTTATTTAATTTTAAGGTCGATACCAGTATCTTTAATAAAATCTTAATGTATTGAGTGGTAAGTCTGTACCCTTTTATTTAATTTTAAGGTCGATACCAGTATCTTTAATAAAATCTTAATGTATTGAGTGGTAAGTCTGTACCCTTTTATTTAATTTTAAGGTCGATACCAGTATCTTTAGTAAAATCTTAATGTATTGAGTGGTAAGCCTGTATACCCTTTTCACGCCTATGTTCTTTATTGGCCCATTGAGCATATTTAAGTATTAAATTGGTTTATACAGTTGGGTAGTTAATATTTACTATAACAGTATGAAATTGTTATTTTAGTTTTTGATAATTTGCAAGTGCGAATGCCTTATGGTTACTACGTTTTTTTGTTATATTTTATGTCGTGCAGATGTTCAGTCGAATTTGTCGTAAGCAACACACTTTTTATACTTTTCTTTCACAGCATCGTTAAAATATATACGGTATATTTATTACGATTAATTGCGTCCAATTAGCAAGGCGATGAAATATATATTTCGAGGAATAACCATTAATGATACACTTTCATAGCAGATAGGATATTTCTTAATGTTATATAGACTTCGTGTGTGGTTTATTGCCACATTTCTGTTATGTACATGTAATAGTTGATATATTTACCGGCACAACAGTAATAAATGGTATTTACTGAATAAAATCTACAAAGAATTAAGCATATGATGTACTTTTTGCACGCGCGTAAATTAAAGTAAAGTATTCATGTCTTGAATGATGTAATTCATTTCTCTTTTTTTGTGGCAGATGTTATTTTGCCATTTCTTAAAGAGATAGCTCTTCTTACCTGCTAATGCTTTTGAAAAAAAAATGCTTCAGTACGCATTAAAATTTCTACGTACAAGTATAGATAAAAGAACATTTATTACATCATGCAATGACTTAATAAATATATTTAAATAGGATAGCCATAAAAGTCATGACATTTTTCTTTCTAAAATAAAAACAATAAACAGTTTGTCCGCAAATGCTTTTGCATCGGTCCTTCGGCATAGGCGAATGAGAGTAGGTATCCATACAATACAACATTTCTCATTTTTGTACCCCCAATAGTTGGCAAGCCCGAGTTATAAAAACTCACCTCGTCCGTCGACCCGTCCGTCCCATATAGTTTATAGTTTAACACTTCACAAATGATGGGTTATCAAAGAATTGTTTACACATGTTTGTCTTATTCAGTAAAGAGGGTGAACAGTTGGATTGCTGGCTCAAAGGTAACGGTCATACTCAAAGATCAAATGTAAAGATAACTGTTGTTTTGTTTGTTCAGGCACTCACTACATAACAGGTTGGTGTGCTCACATTGGGTATGAAATTCACTTTTAGTGATAACACAAGGTATAACATACTTGTCTCACCAATACAACTGTTCCCTTATTCTGGAGGCAACACGACTGTTCCCTCATGCTGGGTCCAACACGACTGCTCTCTTATACTGGGCCCAACACTACTGCTCCCCCATACAGTGCCTAACAAGACTGTCCCCTCATGCTGGGTCCAACACGACTGTTCCCTCATGCTGGGTCCAACACGACTGCTTCCTCATACTGGGCCCAAATACGACTGTCCCCTCATGCTAGGCCCAACACGACTGAACCCTCATACTGGGCCCAACACGACTATTCCCTCATGCTGGCCCCAACACGACTGCTCCCTTATTCTTGGCCAAAATACGACTGCTCCCTTATTCTTGGCCCAACACGACTGCCCCCATATACTAGGTCCAATACGACTGCCCCCTCATACTTGGCCTAACACGACTGCTCCCTCATACTGGGCCCAACACGACTGCTCCTTCATAACTGGGCCCAACACGACTGCTTCTTCATAACTGGGCCCAACACGACTGCTTCCTCATACTGGGCCCAACACGACTGTCCCCTTCATGCTGGACCCAACACGACTGCTCCCTCATACTGGGCCCAACACGACTGCTCCCTCATACTGGGCCCAACACGACTGTCCCCTTCATACTGGGCCCAACACGACTGCTCTCTCATAACTAGGCCCAACACGACTGCCCCCTTCATATTGGACCCAACACGACTGCCCCTCCTCATACCGGGCCCAACGTGACTGCCCGTACCCCCACCCCCTCCCAACCGCCTCCCCCATCCTCTCGGGTTCTGATGTCTCCAACTTCAGATTCTAATACTCATTAGCTGTCGTTTCTATGGATCCATGGGGACCCATGGGCCTCGTCAAAGCATCTGTATTCTATACTACATAGTAGCTGATGAGATGAAATGTTTGTGAGATGTTATTGAATTCTATTTATTAGGGATTGGTTATTATTTATAATTAAAAAATCGTCGTGTATATGTTACACAGAAGAATACAAGTTGTTGCTATAGTTGTATTATTTCAATTTGCGTTAACACTCGATTTCAAGAAGGAGTAGATGAAAATCATGTGTGTTAAATGTTGATGACAGCTATAACATAGTCTATGAACATTTATAGGAATATATTTAGAGTTGATCCGATCATTTGTCTTCAGTAAAGGTTTTGCAGTGCTTTAATATGTATTCGTGAAAAGGAAAAAGTAGTACTTCGCTTTTGATTTGTTACGTTAGCAAGAAAAAATTGGTAATTGGTTATTGGTAAACTTTTATGACATATTGTCTTTGGTTACGTTTTGTCTGCAGTTACAGACATTAAAGTACCAATGGTTCAATATGCTCGAACTGTGCTATTCTTCTATGCTTTCTAGAAGTGTTGTTGTAACTTCTGCTGCTGTTGTTTACCCCTGCAACACGTCACTTCAAGTGCACTCGATAAAGATCAGACTTGGGTTATAATTATGGCGCCTTTGTCGGCCATGTGCGCCACTATCATTGTGCCTCAGAATCCAAATCAGTGGCAGACAGATGACACTTTATTTCCTAATTAGAACATCAAATAAATAATAAAAACAGTATTTCTTACTTACTGGTGAACTAACTAACATTTTTAATAAGCAATGTTAAACGAATTAGAGGATACGCTCTGTAAAGTGTTGATAGATTTGTGTCTGTGTCATTTTTTATTTAATTTTGTTATTGTAGTTGCTTGTGTTGTAATCTGTGCTTGTACATGTAATGAATATATTTTAGCAGTTTATTTCAGTCTTAATGTCGATAATGTGAACATTATATACGCTCATATTATATACCTATTTCAGTTACCATATTTTACTATAGTTTCACGTATCATTATACATTTATATTTGTTACGTAGTCTATGTTTATTATACATCACTATATGGATGGATCCAGGGGTGGGGGATTGGGCCATGCATCCCCCACCAACCAGAAAAGAGTTGTGAAAACACATACTTGTAAGTTTTGAAAGTAAATTTTGTCTGTTGACTGCTTAGGTTGAAGTTAGGGTATATATATATATATGTGTGTGTGACACTATACTATATATATAGTATTTACTGCGTTACTGCAATAAAATGAATCTTGATTTATAACCCACCCCCCCCCCCCCCCTCCCCCTTCAAAAATATCCTAGATCCGCTCCTGCATCAATAAATCAGTTTTAAATAGTTATTTTGATGTTGTTGTTTATTGGTTTTACCATATGATGATGTTTTGTTTTTGGTGGTGGTTTATGTTGTTTTTGCTGTGTCTTAGATGTTATGTTAATTTGTAAATCCTTCGTTAGTGTGGGCTTTTTTCATAACTACACCGAACAGAAGCATGTTATTTTTGATAATGTTGTAAATATGCTTGAGACATGTGTATAAATGTCCATTTAAACTAATTAGTCACGTGATGCTCAAGCTGACTTCAGGAATTCCCATCAAGCAAGGATATATGTTTTTGTAATAATCTTGCTATATGGTAGATGGTTTATGTTTATGAGTTCAGGGCCATGTTGGTCTAATGTAAATATTCAAATTAGCGCTTTGATGAGGTTTTGTGGTGCGTGATTGCTCTTTGAAGATACTGACAACAGAACATAATGGCGCTATGAACATGTTTTCCTGTACATATGCCGTATCTGTGGTACGTTAATTAAAGCGAGTCATTTATCTGGTGTAGGCTTTATATGATCTGTTCTGAGTGGAAAAAATGTACGTTTTATTATATTTATTGAAGAGAGAAGCTGAATAAATGAGTAAATCAAGCATTAACGTTGCTGCTTATATCTACCGTATTTTACAAGTATTTTATTATAATTTAGCATACGGGCATATGGGTATGAGGTGTAAAGATGTACGTTGACGCGTTTGTCTCGACTTAAACTGAAATCTGAATTTCTGAAAAAGACATTTACGACATTGCAGGAAAAAAACATCCTGAAGTAAGATAGCTTTATATGTTATTTTATAAGGCAGCAATTTACATTCTTATTAACGTGTATGTTGCGTTAATTACAAGCAATAGTATTATTTTACTCAATTCAACATTTATTCAATTCAATACAAGCCTAAAGACACTCCATTTGCATTGTTACATGGTTATAATTTACAACTTCTATAAATTTACAACATAATTCAAATTTGCCAAAATTGTGAGAAAAAAATCGTTCTTGTTCTTAATTCTTTCCAAATCCCTCTCTATATGTACACGATGGGATAACCACTAAAATAGATATCGATGCCAGAGAAGCTTTCCTTGATGATGAAATAACGTGATCTCAAATGTATATGGTCACGCGGTTTATTTAGTTTAAAAAAGTTACGTGTGCAACGTAGCTCGGATACAAAAATGCATGTTTTTAATGACGAGTTTGGCGCTATTCCTTATTGTTCATCAGTTCATGGCGGGAACTTTTCAGATAAAATAATTTATTTGGTTTTTGAAGAAACAATTTGTCCAAACGGTCAAATACCACATTCAGTCTTTACGTACGTCATCACATCTCAGTTGCATTAACATTAATTCATAGGCTGTTAATTCATTCTTAACTTTTTTATGTTAAACTGAAGAACTTGTGTTCAACCTAGACATAACATGTTCTGTTTTAATCCATGATGTAATCGCTCGTGTTGCTAACGTTATGTTGACGTATAAATATTTACCGAAATCTGTCATCGTACAATCATATCAAATTGCCTTGTTAGCATCCGACATGTAATTTCCAGTTAATTCCATCATCAATTTTTTTGCGAAGACTAGCCTTTACTGTTCGATTGCAGGCGAATTATATCAACAGCAATGAACAAATGGAGCAGTATGTGCAGTGATGGGTAAACATTTCTTAAGATCTCAGAAGTTATTGAGTGAAAAATAAATTCTTTAACTGACATGATAAATGGTGTATAGTGTGAGAATAGTTCAATGGGTAAACACTTCATAAATAAAAACTTCGTGTTTTTCGAAGATTATTTCCCTGCATTTAAATAGTTTACCTCAAAATGCGATAAACGATGGCAGGGGTTAATTAATGTTTAAATGCATCATAGATTTCGAATTGTTACTTCTCTTGATATTACAAAGTTAGTTTTTTCTTCCTGTCCATGGTGCATCGTTTTTCCTGTCGTCACCATCAGCATCTTCTGGAGCAGCATTATCATCATCATCAACACAACCACCACCACCATCATCATCATCATGACTAACATCATTATCATCATTATCCTTATCAACACCATCACCATCATCATAATTTTCGTCATCATCATCATCGTCATCAACAACAACCACTACCACCATCATCATCACCAACACCAACATCAATATCATCACCAACATCATTATCATCATTATCCTTATCAACACCATCACCATCATCATAATCTTCGTCATCATCATCATCAACACAACCACCACCATCATCATCATCATCATCACCAACATCAATATCATCACCAACATCATTATCATCATTATTCTTATCAACACCATCACCATCATCATAATCTTCGTCATCCTCATCATCAACACAACCACCACCATCATCATCATCATCACCAACATTAATATCATCATTATCCTTATCAACACCATCACCATCATCATAATCTTCGTCATCATCATCATCATCATCAACAACAACAACATCATTATATCGCCATTGTCACAAACACTAGAAAGGTGTTTGCTTCATTTAATTATGCGCACTTAGTTCATATGACTATTATTTTCAAGACTAAGAAAGTTTTCGCTTTGTATTTTTGTTGTTGGTGTTGTTGTTTTGTTTTGTTTTGTTTGTTTTTTGTCTACGATATCACGGCCATTACATGATTAACTACATGTGCATGTAATTCCTCCATACACAACGGATAACAAACAAAAGACAAACGCACATTTTACAAAACAATCAAACATAATCTCTTCTCAAGTTTCCCTTTATTGGTAGAAGTAATTTGGAATGTATCTTCCGGTGAGGAAAATACCTCTTCACCGCCTTGCATATGACCAGGTGAGCGCTCGCAGGATCTTGCCTTTAATTATCTTATGATGAACTTTATGATCGACTGTGATAGGTGATCATTCATCTCTAAGCTTCTTCATTGAGTCTGACAGCGCGTTGATACTTCTTTGAGGGGAAGCGGGTGGATTTTATTTACCATAATAAAGCGGCTTACAAAAGTCTAGTCTGCAACGTGTGCATACACATGTTGTTGTTGTTTTTTCTTAAGCCACATGGGGTCAGAAGATGAACAAAGCTGTGGTATCTATTTGTAATTATTGTATTTGAAAATGGCTAAAACTTTTTTTGTAATTAACAGTTATCTTGTATATATTATTGTGCAGAAATTCGATATTTTTGTCGTTACTTGCTTCAACTTCGCTGTTCTATGTTTATATAAATATGTTGTTTTTATTTAAAATAAAGACATTAGCTCTCATTTAATTTTTTTTCTCTGACCGTCCCCTTCATATTATGATTTGTCGGATAATACAGGCATTTTTCCGTTTGAAACATTAATGCTTTATTTATGTTTAAATTACTATACAACACAGAAACAACAATCCTACTAAATTACTGACGTATTCTATATTGACCATTTACTCTTTTTTTCTTTATATGTCAGTTATGATTGCTTTGTAATGTTGTTTATCATAATCCCTAGATTTCTTTAAACTATTATTACCCGTGCCAACAATTTAAATGTATCTATTCCTACTAATTGCCTCATGATGTTGATGCTTGGTAATGCTTTCAAGATATCAGAGGCACGCGACAATTATACTTCGTCAACTCTCACGTGTCTCCACAGTTATCCCGCGAGATCTGCCGGTTAATGTAAACAAAATGTGCATTTAAATAGGCGCAGTTTTGATTGTGCCCTGTTAAGTTCGAACAGATAATTGGTCTATATGACGTAACATTTTCTTGATTATCGTATTTAGTGTCATCCTGAAGATTGTATCACTAAGAACTTGTTTTGTGCCCTTTGGTCTTCCAAATCCTGTCATCTATTTTTGCCAGATAAATATGAAATGTGATAGATTTGATGTGGTCTGGATCCACTTTGGGTAGTTCTAAATCTGTTTACTGCTATAGCATCCCTGATATTGATATCACTATTTCTTGCTCTCATTGCTATTATTACATTGATCCACAAGTTTCTGAGTCCATTCAAATTAGCAGACATACCTTTTTTGAAAATAGTTTTTCATCTCATCAGCATGTTGCTAAAAGTACGCCTTCCTATTTTTTAATGTTCTATAATGTATAAAATAAATGTTGGTTAAGATATATTTAGGTTTGTTTTCTTCTTGATCGTACATCTTTGAAACGGTCGACACTGCAACTTTAATTCATTTTATGGTTTAATCCTTTGTAATAACGCTTTATGTAAACTCGGTGAAATAACGGAATTGCAGAAAAAGACCATTTCGTAGTGGTCTGGATACTGCCACGAAGACGACCGATATTCATTCAATTGCCACTCAATTAACGACTTCCTGGACTAGTTCATACAGTCGAGGTGTTCCGAGAGGTTTTCGGCCACGCGACGCTTGCAGTCCGAACGCCTCCGATATTATACGAATTATCTGACCGTTCGGTAGGCGGATTTATACGCGAAGTTCCGAGGGGCGACACATGGCGCGTCTGTGGGGATCTATGCAGAAGCCGATAGACGGACTAATCCGATTGTCCGAAGCGAGCCATAGGGGGTGCACTGTTTTTAATTAAGATGGAAAGATAGTGCAATTATTGGCATAATTATGTGATGAAAGAAAAACCAACCAATCTAGCCATCTGGTCAACTTTGGTCATTCAAGTAACGTTATCGTACAGTGATAGATGCTTATTCGGGACTATGTTCGTATTTGTATATGTGTTGTCTTTTCACTTCTAAATTGACTTCAGGGTTTTAAGTAAACTATGTGTTATAATTCCAAAGGACGGTAACTAATGAAGTGAGATTAACCTTCAAACGGAGGAGTGTATGTGTCATTAATCGAGTAATTAAATTTCAATATGAAGATGAAATGGAATATAACCGACTTTGAGGTTTGTTTTCAAAATATGTACACAACAAACAAAAACACATGTATATTATTTATATTATCCGGATGTTAATATTCCTATGAACTATTTGCATGTGAAACACTTTTTTTTCAGTTGCCTTATCCACTAGTTAACTAATTAACAATACAACACACCAAGACAGCACTTTCTTCCACGTCTTCTTTGGCTATTGTGCCAACTTTGCTTTTCCTTTTTCTTCTATAGTAAACTGCCTTAGTGTCATTAATTGGACCTTAATTGGACCTTATTCGTTTGTGATAACTCTGTTTTAATTTGTCATCTGAAGTTTTACAAACGTCTATTGTTATAGTTTAATTGGCATTTTGGTACAAAATAGACATGTTTTAAATGTTTAAAATACATTCACGCAACTGCAAGTATGTTCATAAAACACCTATACAATGTTTAGAAGATGGCTTAGGAGTTTAAAGTTTTCCTCTTACCAATCACACTCCAACCATTTAACATTTCTTATGGTGTCTCCAGCCTGAAAATCCACGTATAACTGCGGTGCCATAGGATTACATAACAGTTGATAAAGCTTACAATAGCAATATGAATGTTGTTTGAGGGTCGGTCGAAGCATAATGGACTATTCAGTGTGTGTCAGTTATGCACAGGTTTGGTCAGAAAAAAAATGTAATAATTTTAAAGATGTGTTTCAAGATTTTACTGACTTACTAACTGAGCAGGGTTTATCCCAGGAAACGTACGTGTTTTCGGTCCTTATTTTTCCCCAAAGTTCTTCTTTTTACCGTTTCTTTTATTTTCTTCTGTCATTCGCTGTTTCTTCTCTTTATTTGCAATATTCTGTGTAAATCATGCATCAATTACAGGCGTGTGTAAAAACCTTCGCAATTATGTGTTTGGAAATGGTTCAACATTTTCTGTAAATTAGAAGTAATCTTAAAATAGTATTGTGCAGCATTTTTTATATTTATTTAAGATGCTTTGTTGTAAATCAACGACATCGTATCTTGCTACAATTACGTGGTTCTACATTCATATGAAGTTGATGTTTTATCTTTAATCAAAACATACTAGCTATCTGAATTTCTCTTTTCTCAGAGCAGTCGCTTCAGTCACTTCAGTCGCTGTTCTATTAGTTCCTTCAGTCACTTCAGTCGCTGTTCTGTTAGTTCCTTCAGTCACTTCAGTCACTTCAGTCGCTGTTCTGTTAATTCCTTCAGTCACTTCAGTCGTCTCATTCGCTTCAGTCGCTTTAGTCGCTGTTCTTTTAGTTCCTTCAGTCACTTCACTCGCGTCATTCGCTTCAGTCGCTTCAATCACTCCAGTCACTTCAGTCGCTGTTCTTTTAGTTCCTTCAGTCACTTCACTCGCGTCATTCGCTTCAGTCGCTTCAGTCACTCCAGTCACTTCAGTCGCTGTTCTTTTAGTTCCTTCAGTCACTCACTCGCGTCATTCGCTTCAGTCACTTTAGTCACTCCAGTCACTTCAGTCACTTCAGTCACTTCACTCGCGTGATTCGCTTCAGTCACTCCAGTCACTTCAGTCACTTCACTCGCGTGATTCGCTTCAGTCACTCCAGTCACTTCAGTCACTTCAGTCGCTGTTCTTTTAGTTCCATCAGTCACTCACTCGCGTCATTCGCTTCAGTCACTTTAGTCACTCCAGTCACTTCAGTCACTTCACTCGCGTGATTCGCTTCAGTCACTTCAGTCACTCCAGTCACTTCAGTCACTTCACTCGCGTCATTCGCTTCAGTCGCTTTAGTCACTCCAGTCACTTCAGACGCTTCAGTCATTCCAGTCACTCCAGTCACTTCAGTCGCTTCATACGTTGGATAATATTAAGTCTGATTTGAAACATTAATTAATACTTAATCTGTTAATTACTTATGGAAAATAAAGACCGGAGCAGCAATCACACTCTTTTATTATATTTTTCATTATTTATTATAAATCTACATACTTTGTTATTGGTTATAGTCAAGTTATTACGTCTCGAATATGAGTTCAGTGGATAATTCAATACGTGAAAACAGAAGTGGTCGCATGTATTCGCTGCTACTAATATAACTCAGGACTATAATTTATAAAGCACAAGTTTACATCCTTCACTAGATAAAACCATGTTTTTTCGATTGTTTACAAAATACCTTAGGGAACCGTCGCAGCTATTTTTACCGCGACTTATTGACTCAAAAGGTCACATGACTTCCACTTTACAAATAAACAACAAAATAGCTAACACTAGTGATAGTCAGGGTAAGGTTTGTTCTGACAATTCACTAACAATCGTCACGTGACATTCCCAATACGCTTTGCAAATACCGCACGAAAATCTACAAATATTATTAAAAGGATACTTAGCCTTAAAAAATGAAAACGTCTGTAAAATAGTTATTTAATAACACAGATTATCTACTGTTGCCACATAATAACATTCAATAAATTTAATCGTAATATCCCTTTTTTAATATGATGAACATCAGGATTCTGCCTTTAAGGTGTACTTAAATATGGGCGGTTACTACAGCTTTGTAATCCGCCATGCTGTTTATTTACATCATTGGATTTTTTTTAAATTATTATTACTCCTACCAACAATGCATCTATTCCTACCAATTATAAGACTGATGCGATGCTTTCCAGAAAGCAGTTATGTACATGTATTGCCCCAATTAGCTAGATACGTTGTATTTCATTGCACAAATAACGTGCATGCCAGAGTATTTAAAACTTCTTTTTTTCCCATTTCGGCCATCTGCTATGCATAATATTTTCGTAAACAGGGTGTTTTCATCAAACGTTGTGGTGACATGTTGTTATTTCATGCAAAAGAATAATCTAATCAATATGGACCACAACAACAGAAATGTTACCATTTCACGGAAGAATATGTTCCAATGGGCAAGAGCCATCTTACGTATTTAACCGAGGTGTTCCGAGAAAGTTGGCATATCATCAACATTGGCGTTGAAAACAATGAAACGAGTATGGAGTTGATTAAACATTTGATTACTGAACAGACATGCTGAGATTTTAACCCTTTAGCTCATGCTTATGCCATTTTACGCCTTTGTAAAGCATTGATAGTTATTCATTTTATCTTCAGCTGCATCAAGACAAGTAAGAGTATTTGCATACTAGTTTAATCTATGTTATATAATTATATGCCAAAATGCATGTGTCTAAAATTATTTATAACTGTTAAGAAGAAAATCAACAAAATCAATGAGTTTTTAAAACCATGTACATTTACTATGAATCATTATTAGTTATTTTAATATCGACATTGCTTCCAATCTGAGAAAAGAAACTCAGTTCATGTAGTTATACACGTATAGTATATAACAAGTACATGTAGTTATACACGTATAGTATATTACAAGTACATGTAGTTATACACGTGTAGTATATTACAAGTACATGTAATTATACACGTATAGTATATAACAAGTACATGTAGTTATACACGTGTATTATATTACAAGTACATGTAGTTATACACGTGTAGTATATTACAAGTACATGTAATTATACACGTATAGTATATAACAAGTACATGTAGTTATACACGTGTATTATATTACAAGTACATGTAGTTATACACGTGTAGTATATTACAAGTACATGTAATTATACACGTGTAGTATATTACAAGTACACGTAGTTAAACACGTGTAGTATATTACAAGTACATGTAGATACAAGTATTGTGAACAAGAATTCACTCAGTGCTCATATAAAAACATTAAGAGTCAATCGTATAGTTATCCGTTATTCAAAATGAAACGGTTTTACATCTTATACAAATCAACAGGCACCTTTGCATTAAATAAAAAAGGGACACCAATCCTTTAACATTAATAGCCACTTTCTTCTGGTATCCATATGACTAAACTCTTCGTTTATGATTTGACGGACAATGAAATTAATGCGTATACCTTGATCCCATCTGAAAAAACAATTGTGGTCGTTAGTCAAGCGTCCCTGGTTCTTTGTGTTCCTTGTGTGTTTGTTAATCAGTGGCATTCAGCCGGATACAGCTGTATTTTACTACACACTTCTTAGTACTTGCCTTTATGTCTGTATTGCGCTTTCTTGTACGCTGGCTATTCGTTTACAAAGCAACCGTCGTGTTTTTGTTGTTTGAGCGAACAAGGCTTCAGCGTCATAGACTCGACGTGACCAAAAATAATGTAGTACAGAGGCACGATGGCTAGGGCATATTCCTACAGATACTTCAGATTTCAATGTATTTCATGCTTTTTGTGTAGATGTTAATTACCTTTTCCCCTCTCATTTGTAAGATTTCTTCTTTTCCTGACGGGACAAATAAAACACGTTAAACTACAAAAAAATATATATCTATTTTATACCACAATTTCTAGATGCGTAATGCATTACACTTTGAATAATGCGATTAGTTAGAGATTTGCTAGACCTGGTTTCTTCATAAATATTGTTTAACTTTTCTAGAACTGATAATAAAGCGTTCAGAAGAAAGAAATCTAATGGCGAAATGATCAAATACATACTTCAGCTCAAGGCTGCTTAATTATTTTTCATTTCGCTCTCCTCTCTTCTCTATCAAGTTATCTATGTACCTACGTTCAACCCTTTCTCTACGACTTCTCATGCACCGAATGTTTGTTAAACGTTTGTCTTCGAAACACTCCTCGTTGCGATCCCTTTTTAACACATCCATTCTGAAAATTTGCCCCCCACCCTCCTGATTTTGTTTCAACCTCTGCATTCTTCTAACATAGCATCACATACGAAAAGCACCCACGTAAAAATACCGTGAAGTCTTTATTAAGATATGTGGCTTGGTTCTGGTAAGCTCTACTGTGCCATCATAAACTTCAGCTTCTCTGGAGACAGGGAATTAAAGTGCTTGTCTTTGTGCAGATCTCAATATAAATTATTTCCTACAGAATGATGTTATAAATTAGGAGAGTGCAGATTTCAGGATGTGTTTAAAGTTGCATTTGAGCTTATTTTGATTCTGTGTAATCCTTAAATCAAGCTTTTCTAAATAAATAAAAAAATTTATGCTGTTTGAGATGTACACTTTTTCCAGGCCCCTGATTGGTCAATTGTTATTTTAGATTTAACCAATCGCTTTGAGTGTAATTTACAAAGGTCGCATATCTACTTGCGCATATCTAAAAGTTGAGTGATTTATATGGGCGATTTTACGTAACTTTAGTTTAAATGGTTTTTAAATGCAATGACGCTATTTTATTAAAGTATACTTCCAGTACCACAAACAACTTTTATGGCTAGTGGCAATATATATGCCAATATATATTTCATTAATCCGATTATCGTTTGCGACGAAGTCAAAATCTTGCTTATTGAAAGGAGTGTTCAGATCATCGAGAAGTACCTTTAGATACATACAGACAATTACTTTTTAAAAATAGATACCGGTGTATCTAATTAAATGCACATTTTACAAGAAATCATCTTCATAAAACTTTTAATGACCCAGTAAACGCATAGAGACCGCATTTTGTTTTAATTTTCTGCATTGTTTTAATCAACTTCTTAATGTTTCCAGCCATTCGTGTTTAGTTATTTATTTAATATCACCGAACATATATTCCAATGTATTTCTACTTAAATTAAAAATAACAATTAAGTTTAATTTTTTGGTATGTAAACATTTGAATTATTAGTTTTTAAATAGGTTTTATTGAGAATTAATCTTTATTTTAAGCTGCAATACTGTTGGGCATCGATACGGTCTTTACAGTGATTTTACTTGATCTGTTTGTACTGTTCAGTGATTGCAGTTTCTAACTTTTAGCAAACTATTTGACTAATCATTGTACTTTCTTTTATCTGAGTTATTTCACATATTTTATTGTGTTATTACTTTTTGAATGTTGACGTATTTTTCTTTTCTCAGTTTGTTTTGTTAATTTTGTTACTATTTAAAGCAGTAATATTCACTTGTAGTACATTGCTTATTTCAAGCCTGTATTGTGTTTCTTTTATAAGCAAGTCATTTTGAAATCATGGTATCTTGTCACTTTTATCTGGCTTTGTACATTCATAGTACTTTGTATTTCTATTTTTAGCTGGCTTTGTACATTCATTGTACTTTGTATTTCTATTTTTAGCTGGCTTTGTACACTCATTGTACTTTGTATTACTATTTTAGCTGGCTTTGTACATTCATTGTACTTTGTATTTCTATTTTTAGCTGGCTTTGTACATTCATTTTACTTTGTATTTCTATTTTTAGCTGGCTTTGTACATTCATTGTACTTGTATTTCTATTTTAGCTGGCTTTGTACATTCATTGTACTTTGTATTTCTATTTTTAGCTGGCTTTGTACATTCATTGTACTTTGTATTTCTATTTTTAGCTGAATGAGTTCACTCACGACCCGGTTATGGGCGAGTACCTGTGTATTGGGGACTATATCTGCCTATACTGTGAAGAAACCGAGGGATATGTCTACAGCGATCAGTCTAGGTAAGTTCTGTGATCAAACATAGAGCAATTAAATAATAGTAAACAATATTGTTTATACAATTAAGAGAATAACAATATCTTTTTGTGTACTTTTCGAATGGAGAACAAAATTAGATATGGTGATTGTTATGATAAATGCAAGAAGAGAAAATTAGTTTAATGTGATGATAATGTGGATTTTGAAAGAGGAAATTATTGTCTTGATGATGATAATGTTAAAGATGGATGCAAATGAAACAAGTGGTAACATTAACTAACAAACACTAATGCATACTAGTGCTCGAACAGAAATTAGATATACAAGTACACATTTTATCATAGTTTATCTGCAATTGACATATTTATAAGTTGTAGAAATTATATTAACAATGTTATTTATTTTACCTCTTTTTGACTTCCAGCAGACATGATAGACACATGCAACTGTTGTAACAGTGTTTCACAAGACATAAATCAGATATATTTCATTCGTACTTTGATTTTGCTCCCCAAGACATATCAAATAACGCGATGCCTATCTCTGGCAATTTCTTAACTTTTGGGAGGATTTCCAATTAATTCTTATCGTCACGGAACTTAACACTACTAAGAGTCATTAATCCGTCGAACACGTGTCAAAATTTAGTTAATTGTTCCCTTGAAAAAAACATACCTCGTTATGAGGTTATCTGGCAAGTTTGGAGTGTGTAGGTTATGAGTTTTCTGAATGGAGCCGTGACTTTCTTGGCTTTCGAAAAAAGGGAATTCCCCTTGTCTTCCTTCATTTGTTGATTACTTATTACAAAATTGTTAGTTAGTTATTCATTTTCAAGTAACGATTTGTAGCAAACAACAAAACGTGTAGATTTATAATGAGCTGGCTAATCTATCTAGATCTTTACGTTTTGCCGTATCTAGACCAATTCCTGCGTACTGACTGTGTAACAAGTAAAAACTCGGTAAAAAGTTACCAAATTATGTCCGGTTTAGATGAGGAAGGTAAATAGCAAAAACCTGCAACGCACGAAATTGTTATATTTAGGCAAAAGTGTGTACGGTCTCAATGCGTCATGTCTCACAAAGAGCTTCATAGCGAGGTTTTGTACTATCTGCTATTGAATCTTAAGGAAAAATTAAATTATTAAATTTGAATATTTGTGGTAGCCCATTACTTAGAAGATAAATTGTAACAATTATGAATATGATAAATATATATAATTATAATAAATATATAAAATATTAAATATTTGAAAAACACCTACTATAATTGTTGTGTTAATAATGTAGTGTATCACTTTTAATCAGACTGTTGCTTTACTGTTTTGAAAGTGGTACAAGTTGACGGCATAGCATGAATATTGCCTTATGTTTCAAGTTGCATAAAAACTCGTATTCATAAATAATGTCATTGAACCAACTTTTTCTTGCACGACCATAATGTACAAATGCAAGGTGCTTTACTTCTCGCTCATTGTCAAGTTTCACATTTAATTCCAACTTTTAAATTTGATTGACAACAGCTACACAAATATACATATTGTTAACAATACTTTGTGACGTCATTCATGGGGTTTATTGTTAATCAAACAATACATTGTATACATTCTTTTCCCGCCAGAACAAGTCAGCGTGCTGTTTTTGAGCATTCCAATCTAAACAATAGATGCAATAAACATGTCGTAATCTGAAAAAGTAAGCGTTCGTCGACTAGTTAAACATACAATATATCAGATTGACTGCACTCATACTATATAGCTTTCTCCCAGACAGACATAAACTGACCTAGTTATTTGTCTTTGTTCATTGGGTTACAGATGGCATCGATAAATACATTTGATAGAATAAAACAGATCTAAATATATGATCAATTACATAAAGATAAACAGTTTTGCTTTTGAAAATGGAAAAAATATTGTTTTTATACTTGTATTATAAAACCAAAAGATATGGTAATATTCATCATGAGTAGAATAAAACATTATTGAAACATATTTATATAAATGTGTGTGTGTGTGTGTGTGTGTGTGTGTGTGAGTGAGTGCGTGCGTGCGTGCGTGTGTGTGTGTGTATGCACGCGTGCATGCCTATGTGTGTATAAAATATAGTATTCACGTTCCTACAACAGTAAAAAAGCTAGGGTTCATAAAGCATCTGAGTTTGTTGTGTTTTTTTTTTATTTAAAATAAGATTTTTTTTTATTTTAATGGTGGTATTCGACAGTTTACCGTATGCATGTTCCATGTTCTTCACAGTTTCGGGAATTCAGGCCCGATTTCTACAACTTTTATTTTAATCTAAGTATATGCAATTTTGAGCACAGTTTATATTGTAAGACAGTTCAAGTAGTAGAAAAATATTACTCAAAATATATTCTTTCCAATTCTATAAATAAGCACAGTTGTGATCTCTGCTAAAAATAGATACCGACGTCATCGCGGACTATGTGGTTTTCTTAGATTAAACGTAACTATCTCTGCAGGATAGGAAATACCTGTTTTCAAAGACGAGTAAGGATTTATGTTTCACTGTTCACACAAATCTAAGGCATCAGTGAACGGCATGTTGCAGGACCTATTTTTAGGTAAAAATGACTTATGTAGTTATTTGATAAAACATATATTTGGTCCTAACTGTCGAATACCACCTTTAAATCTTGAACGATTTTCTTATTTATAACACAAATCCTTGCATTTCATTCATAAAACCATTTAATCTAAGAATTTCTCAGGATTTTTCCGAACGTAAGATAATTTCTTAGTTTAAGTAAGGCAACATACCAAAGACTCTTTACGAAATCGACCACATATCCATACGCTGATCTGTTTATATAGGATTATGTAATGCAAGTCAAGGTCTAAAATCCCAGTTGGGAAGGTATGCTGTGTTCTTAACTTATTTTTCTTACTGAAACATGATTCAAGGCATTAGCTATGTTTACATTGTATCTCTGAAAACTTGCGATATGACGTTAATGACGTAATTGTAGTAAATCTTTCGGTATTTGTCGGTTATTATCATGATTAACGACTTCTTATAAGAAAGGCGTGTTCTATGAGGATAAAAAGTAAACAGTTCACAAATCTGTGACCGACTTTCATGGCTTAGTGAATTCATTCGTTATTCCACTACTATTCTGTTGGTAATTTGGCATGTAGAGCATTTCTGTGTTAAGCTGTAATTACCGAAAGGAACGTAGAATTAGTTGTATTATCTCCTTTATAATTCTTTTTGGCAGCAGTGTTGTTTTAAGCTATGATTGATTATGTTCTACATTTGTCATTATATTAATCTTATTGATAACATTATCATCATCAGTTTATGATTAGCAGAATATCTTTTTGATTTTTTATCATCATTATCTACCCCCATGGTCTATATCATCTTCATCATAAACAACAATAATAAGCAACAGCAGAATCATATTTCTCTGCATCATTCTCCTCCTCCTTTCCATCATCATCATCATCATCACAACCTTCTCCTCCTCCTCCTCCTCCTCCTCCTCCTCATCATCATCACAACTTTCTTCCATCTCCTTATTATACAATACAATACAATTTTTATTGCATTAAACATACATATGTTTATAGCAATACAATATAAAACATCTCAGCACAATTGACAAGGATCATGTTCACAGGAGTAATGCTAATTTTTGCATTGTGGGCCATGTACAATAATATGGTCTGATATACCTTCTACTTAGATTTGAATATTTTGGACAGATTAAGATAAAATTATTTTCTATTTGATTAAGGTGACAGTTTTTGGCAATTTATTTTATCTCTTTGCATGTTCATTTCTCTTCCTGTTTCGATGGCTAAATTATGTAAAGATGTTCTTAGTTTATATAGTGCTATCCTATACTTGGGTTCTATAAATATGTTCTGATATTTTTCAAAATCGATTTAACGTTTAAATAGGCAATACGTATTAAGTCAAGGAGAATAATTGATTTTTGTATACCATTTTTGATGAAATATATCAAGAATACGCTGTTTTATGAGTTGTAAATCGATTTGAGTTGTAAACTGATTTCATTATCTATATCTGATTTTAACATTCTATTATATTTTGCAAGTAGACAGTAGTATTAAAATTATTAACCCCATCACCATCATCATGAGCTACAATTCAAAACTCTTTGTTTTTCAGCGCCACCAACAATGGTTTGTGTATCTATGCCAACCAAGATCGAAACCGTCCGACCAACATACCCAACCCACATGGTGAGTGCTGCTTTATTTTGTCTTGCAGCCACACAATATGGTCATTTAAGTGAGGCGTCAATCTATTTTGAAAGAGGGAGGGTCAGCGTTTTGTCCTAATTTACGTGTTACAATAAAATCAACTTCTTTACATTTAATGGGACATTTTTATTAAGTATTTTCCCAGCAAAAAAGTTAACTTTATTTCTGGGAATCTGGTAATGTTTTCGACTGCGCATGCGTGATGACTTGATGACCTCCTGTCGGTAATTGTCAATTAAAGGTGTGGTTGGCTTAGATATAGCGAAGTGTTGTAATTAAAAAGGTTAAATTTGATCAAATTAGATTAGAAACTTAGATCTTCCAACAGGCACGATTGCTTTGAAGCTGTCGTTTAATTATGACGTAATAATTACCCGATGAGAGATAGGATCGGTCGGTTATTAAACATGTTCGCAATCTTTGGCAAAATAATTTCCGCTTTATCAAAGACCGCAGGTAAAATATCTGCCAGACATGTCTTAATTGCGTGGTTAGTCAGTCATGAAAAAAGACGCAAACAATTTTGTGCGGGGAGTCAATAGTACCTAAGCTCAACCAACCATCTGTAATGATGTGGGGTTTTTTTCTGCAAAAAAGTTATACATTTATGTAAAGCAGATAATTTGTTTGTCAAAGTCATCATTAAATAAGTTTATAAAACAACTCGAAAAATCGAAATCTATCGGATGGCATTTTTAAATTTGCAACAAGTACACTACTTCAGTAAAATTAAAACTGACCAATAAGAGAAGGCGTATCGACTTTTGATCGACTGTATTAACAAATGTATGCAATATTATAGAAGAAAAATTAAGCACCAATGTGTTTGTACAATATAAGAGAATTTCATTTCACTTGAATAAGATAAATCATTTTGTTTTACGGCAACTGTCTTTTATACCTACTGGACGGCATATCGGACACTCATTTCGATGCATTTTAATTTCTATATCGTTGTAATTTGTCCACGATGTAACAACCAAGTTCATTACTAACGCCATCGCTTGTAATGAGTTCTTAATGCATTTTCTGTCCCGAGGGCTAATCGCGGTATCCTGGAAATTAAAATTTAACCCGCATTTGCTCGTGACAAAAGCAATATGGCGCCAATGTCGCACCGCTGTGCGTTACGATTATTCCATAATGCGCCGACTTCCAGGCTTACACACAACACAGAGACATCCTCAGATATGACACTGACACGGAATTTGTGACATGTGGAGACGTAAAGATGCAGACTACCTACAGTTGGTCAAAATCAATGCTTATGATGCATTATCTGTACATGGTGGAAGCAAATACATCACAAGGTCCAATTGGAAGGCCAACGTATAGTTTAACTAGCAACTTAACGGAGATACGAACATGTCAATTTAAGGTGACTATAGAAATTAATCACGAAGACAAAAACAATGTGCAGTGCAAAAAGTCGCTGTGGCATGATCAATGTAATAAAATATTATATTGTAACCAACTGCTCCCCCGCTCCCCGAAGTTGCGTATTTTAGAATCACTGACACGCTGCTGGTTTTATTGTAGAATCTATCTAGCCACTGACAGATTCAGTCAAATGCAGAGAGCAATATTGCAGAAAACAGAAGTTCACTTTAAACAGTACAACATCTATTTCCGCTACTCCCAAACGTGTTGTCTCACTTTTTAACTGATACAAGCACAAATATAGAACATGACTGCAGATAAACTTATTGTTTATAAATAAATTTAGGATTTCTGGATATTGACAAAAAGCATGGTTGAGACTTGAAGTGCGCAAATCTCTAACCACGAAGGCAGCAAGCTTGAGTGGATAGACAGCACCCTAACTCCCGTTGGTGGTATTTGTCAACTATCGGGCAACAAAAATTGTTTTTCTCTAACACGATAAAAGTGTGCTGCTCGTACTATTGATATCACTGCGTACAGGACCGGTGTCTCATAAGAATACTGTCGTTATATATAGGCTGTTCCATTAATGTAACCTTCCGGTAAATAATTTCGACTCCAACTCATCATGTTGATATTAAATACCACCACCAGCAGCAACGGCAAAGTTTTCCTTTTCATTTTCTTTAATATGATGTATTTTTATTCATTTACAAAACAACGTGTATTTGTCTCGACAGAGCAGGTAAGTTGAAAGATAAAATTTACCATAAACCCCTTCTATCAGTTTTTGTTAATCAGAAGTCAATGATAACATTAACGACATGTAATCTTGCTGCTTCCATTAAAAACAAAACAAAAACAACAGCAACAGAATACACACAAACACGCAAAAACATTAAATACGGTGTGACATTCAGGTGGTAATTTAATGTCATTTACACCTCAAGCAAGTATACATTTTTCATGCGTTAGAACTGTTTAGTCGGTGATGTAAACAAATATTCAAATTGAAAAATGGCTGAACCAGTTGGATTTAACTTTTGGTAGAAATTGACATTGACTTCCCTTACCGTTGAAATTCAGCAGTCGAAATTAAATTGTGCAGTAATATAAACAAATCGTACGTATTTCTGGAATATATAACACGCAGCGCTTTCTCGCTTCCTGGTTGTATTGTACATGTGTTCAAACTGTGTGAATACTGTTAGGACAGTTTGAACACATGTACAATACAACCAGGAAGCAATGATGTATTCCTGTGTTGAAATATGTGGATGCTCAGTAAAGTGAACAACGTTAGAAATAAGTATCATCGTGACGTCATGCTTATGATCAAAAACTGTGGCTAAAGAACCAACATCCGTCTTTTTACAGTTTACATTGTTCACGATAGCTAGTACATGCAAATGTAGTATTTGAATATAATTCTGCCTCCTTTACAGTTGTAGTGTTTATTGAACTGTCGAAAATATTTGATTTGTTTGTATTTGCAGTTGTGGTGTTTCAAGTATGTATTCAAAATCGCTACAAACTCAACAAGAAGTACAGAAAATGGCTGACCTCGCTGCAGGCGGAAGGGACCGACACAACAGTGGTGACAGGGCTTCTATCGCAGTCTCAGGTAAATGTAAAGACGTCACAAATACAAGTGTGAACTAAAAGGAAGGTACACATTCAACTGTTACGTGAGATTTTAATAACATGACTATTTATCGAAGTTTGTATGACAGCCGTCGTTGTCAATTGACAGTCGCAACCCGCAACTTTTTGAAGTATTTGGAAATACCGAAATTTTCATCAGTGAAAACTCAGAGCTCAGCTATTTAGCGGGTTGGCACACTTTTATCAACTTTAAATGCTAATAAGTTATCAGTCGCCTTTGATATCAAGATAGTACTCAAGAATACGATTCCTTGCATTTTAAAATAAGACATACAGTTGGCCCTTTTGCCGACTGACCGTTCCAAGGCGGTAAAGGATGGTTTTTCTTTTTGTGTGTTATGTCTCGTCTCTGTGTTTTTTGTCACATTTACATTTACCTTGTCGACCTTGGTCTGCAGGTAGATAAAATTTAAATATCTGTGAAAATTTTGATAGGACCTTTTCTTATTTACCTATACTGTGTATAAATATAACTCTGCCCAATCGGATGCTTTAAAATGGCTTCACAAACAAGTTGTTTTTATAGCTTTCAGTTTGCATATGTTGGTCAGGATTTAGTAAACTTCATTGTTAAATTAGATAAATTATAAAACGCATTACGGGTATAAATCCAGCCATAATTAAGTACAAATTCATTTTGTTGACTGGTCAACCCATTCAAAGGAGCTATTAACTTAAATAATATTTTGTGTGTTGGGTTAAATACTGACAATAACTAATGTATCCTTAGTTTTATAAGATTATATATCACGTTTTTAATAAACCAGAAAGAAATATGATGCGTTGGTGAGCATTTTATTGATCTTTTTCTTCTGAAAATAAACTTTTATTAAACAAAAATACCAAAATGTTTGCGTCTTTCAATTTGAAGCTTCCACCTCATAGACAATAACATGTTCAAGTAACATTATGTGTTATATATACACTTCAATACATTAAAAATGTTACGCCCCGGGCTCGTTTATGAGCAGCAATAAAGTATCTAGAGTTACCTGAATTTCTACCAATGGGAGTCGCTCTGAGATTCATTCGGACCGACCTTGCGTCTGCGTCATTTGTTAAGTAGATCAAAAGTAAGGTTAGCCGAAAAAAATATTTAAAACGCTGTAGTTGTCATATTTAAGAATGTAAAGTGCTTAACTGCCTTCATTTTTCTTCAGATAATATGACTAAGCATACGATGATGCAGACATATTTTTATGGGAGAAAGATTCACTGATTTTCGGCCAACTCATAAAACGTTTGCCGTGGGCAACACTCCTTACCTAACTACTGAGAAACCGCAAACACCCCATTTTTAATTAAATGATAACGATTTTCATAAAGATGCACCGAGTTACGTGTGCAGCATTACAGTTTGCATGCTGTTTTTGGCGTTTTATCCGATACCTCAAATATTCCAAGTCACTTAGACCACTCAAAGAAAAAAATACAAATATTCTTCCCTGACACAACAGTCTCTCGTTTCCTGTTTCTACAGATTCACAACATTCTTCTATATCTCTTGGCTTGTACTTTTGTATATTTGGCGGATTGAGACCTTGCACTAGATCCAAAACCAATTTAGCCCGACTCAAAGGACTATATAAAGCACGTGCCTAGGGTAAAGTTTAAACCCTAAACACAAATTATTATCCATGCCACAACATTCCTAAGTTTCACAATTCATCAAATTTACATTCTTATGGATTGTCTCTAAGATGTGCTTTGGTATTTTTGTGTAGGTGGAGGGTATCGTTGCACCAAAGTGTAACATCATTTTGGCGAGAGGAAGACAAATCTGGTTTAAACGTGCCTCAATATAAGTTGAAAAAATAAACAACTGTTGTAAAACACGTCGGAGAGACTGTCACAACTTATTTCGTTACGAATCGAAGATATCAGAACAATGAACATTGGGTAAATGCGGCTAGGCCAAAACCTTCCTGATCAGAATTGGCCGATGCATGTTATATTCGAGATTCATTTGTAGGAAATTTTGAAAAGATCCTATGATAACACATTTATGAAATTGTGGACTGCCTCTAGACAAAAGCACACATACAACAATCTAAACATAACAAAAAGTCTGAGACCTACATAAAGACAAACCAATATCTACCGCCTAGGATCGGTTAAAACGGCAGATGGACAAATGGTGTGCTTAAACCTGGTTAAAGGACCAAAAAACTTGGCTTTTCCTGGCCTTTTTAAAAAAAATCAAACGAAAGATAATAAGAACAAGTCATGTCATAAAAAAGCAGTAACGTCATTTGACAGAAAGATGCACATTTATTTTTTACACGAAAGAATCATCTAGTTTTAGTAGAACGCATATTAATTCACATAAGAAATCCATCTTTACCAACGTAAAAAATGTAGTATTACAAAGCGATTATAGGGAACAAGATCCAACACAAGAACTGTCCGTAAACCTTGTGCTCCGTTTCTCAGTGTTGGATAGCAAAATGTAAGCTGTGGCTAACCTTAACATTCTAAAAGGGGCCATAACTGTAACACATATAATTTAAGGGTATATGTTAACATCGGTTTCGCTTTTGATAGTGAACAGGTATTCCAAGTTTGAAGTGAATATTTTTTACGGCCATTTAGATATGGACATTAAAAAAATGTCAATTAAAGCAGACAATTCTTAAGTTGAAAATGGGAGCTTTACTCTGCAATAATAATTATAATGGTACTATCGCCTTGAAAAATGAGTTGCTCTTTTGATAGTAAGCAGGTATTGTAAGATTAAAGTGATATCATTTTGAGAAATGGACCTGAACAGAAAGGATGAACAACGCCGACGAGAGGGTCATGACAATAGTTCACTTTTCTTTCTTAGAATAGTGGTACTAGAAAAAACAATTATTTATCTGCATAGCATAGCAAAACATAAAGACAGACAATATCTCGATGCTATACCAACCGTTAAATCTTACGTATAGGGCAAAAGAACATTCCCAGTGGCCTCTTAAGGGCTTATAAAGGACACGAGTGGAGAGGTGCAGAAACACAATTTCGACAATGGCTTTAAGTCACCTTTCACTGTTTTCATGTTGTCTCACCGACCTGATCTTGGCGGATTTTAAAAGCAATGCAGTTTTTTTCTGTTTAAGAATCAGTTAAGAGACATTAATGAATAGTCTCCTCTGAATAATCCCTAAAATGCAAGTAGGTCCCTTCATTTGTTTTACTCGTTTTTTATGCGTGTGCTCTTTGGACTGTATGGTGACCTTTCTGCGTTTCTTGTGATACCCAGGTTAACCATCATTAACAAACGCTTCCATTTTCTTTTATAAATAACATATTTCTATAAGTATTTCCATGGATTTGACGCTTATGTTTATGCAAAAGTAAGACATTTAACTGTTTGTAGTTGCAATATCTGTAAAGGAACAGGCGATAAAGTCAAAGAATTCCAACTAAAATGACATACATACTGTTTTGAATACTTTGGATATTAACTAAAAAGGGAGTTAATTTCCATTTCACCAATGTACCCAATTGCAACCTGTGCAATACATCATATGACGCCTGGATTGTTACCATCAGCAAAAATGATATTTTTGTAAACAGGCCAGATATTGTTTGGAGCCTTTGAGTTTGTTGGTCTTATAACTCTTACTCAGAACATTCTCCTTAAAATGCATGATGGCTTATGACCAGTTGCATAATTGTCTTTATATTGTTATTAAATTGAACCATACAAATCATAACGTCGAAAGAAACTTTCAAAACGCCTTTCTGAAATGGTGGATTGTAAAAACTTGAACACTTTTCTACCAGAAATATCGTTTTGGCATTAAAATATTTAACTTTAGCATGAACTCGTGTAAACCTACATTATGTGGACACACGAATATTATAAGGTGAATCACGAGGTGAATCATTTATTCAGGTATTGACAATGACTCAAAGCGCATGTTTCTTTTTACACAATAAGTAAATTGCCTCAGCGAAGACAAATATGCCTTGTTAAACATGTATGTTCCCAATATTTCAGCAATATCATATCAATAAATAATTATAGATAAGTAGATATGCCTGGTAGCAGACATTGTTAACCATGATATAAACACATTAATTTTTCTTTATTTTGTATACAGGCAGCCGCACATGCAGAGTTCAACGACAACGAATTGGAACAAAAACGTCAGCACGGTAAACGGGTCAGATATGGAGAAATTGTACAGGTAAGGCAACGTGGACATGCCATTTCCTTGTACAAATACCCTATCCTTTGTAGGGTAATAATTGCACGTATTGTAAACCCGAGATTGATAATGTCGACTCAGGCAGCGTGGAATGTACCAATTTTATTTACAAATATCATTCATTATATAAATATCACATCCGTTGAAGGGCGACTGCAACTATTGGCATTCCGAGGATGGTAATGTCTACCGAGGCTCCATCACCATGCCATGGGATATGGTATTTATTTTATTATGGTATTATAGAGAACAAAATCTGGACAAATCGAGTTCATTGTCTCAATTATAAGAGTATTGTTGTTTTTACAGAGATAAGACGCAATGCTTCATTGTTATATTGTAAGCTTTACGCGATAGTAAAGAATGGGATATTGCGGATAGTCAAATGACTTGAATATGACAATATTACAATTTCACGTGATGTTGAATACATGCAGACAAATAGTAAGCAGTTTATTTTAAGCCGGGTACCTACATAGATATACAAAATGTGGGACTGTATTAAAGATAATACAAAAGCAAACAGGTCAGGCCTCGATAACAAATAAACATTAAAAAAGCAGATACAAAGTAAAGAAAAGGCGTAGCATGATGATGGGACAGGGGACACATGCAAGCTTTATGATGTACATACACACATGTCAGCAAATTGTGAACTGTTATTATGAGGCAAAGAGCTGTTAGTTCATAAGTGATAGGAGAGTAGTTAGTTTAAGAGAGCTGTACAGCTTACGTTTGAAAGATTTGATTGGAATGAATGCTGTCTCTCAGTACATATTATTATTACTATTACTTACAAACTACAGACACACGTTCTATACAAATTAGAAGCTTATAATGAAATTATGTAATGCAAAAACATATACACAATATAATCAAAATAATAGGTAAATAAGATATACCATCTCATAAGCACAATTTTATGAAAATATAGCGACAAATTCTAAGATTAAAAAATACACACAAAAATACCAAAAAAGAGAGCAAAAACATGACAACTAACAACTACTCTAGTCAGTAGTTATTTTGAAACCCAATGATAACCTGTTTATAAATGCAGATATCTCTACAATTTATAAAGCTTTTACATATAGTAAAGAGCAAGTACATTAGTTGTTATCTTATAACACTATAAAGTAAAGAGTCGTTATGTTGTAACTAATAGTATGCCAAATAGATTTAGACAATTGGACATTTTATGATTTGCAATCAATCAATATTCCAACTGATAATTAATTAAATTAAATTATCTTGTTATTTATTTTCTTAGTTTTACAATAATTCGATTTATGTACTAAATATAGCCTCGTGGTTAAGGGACTGAGGTGTTCGCACAAATAGCTGTATAGCGGGTGTTATTCCAAGTGCCACATCAAATGGTTTACCGAAACGAAACATGGGCCACGTTTTAGCACGCAAAGTAGTTAAAGATCCATACAGGCACTTACTTGCTTCAGATCCATACAGGCACTTATCTGCTTCAGATCCATACAGGCACTTATCTGCTTCAGTTACATACAGGCACTTACCTGCTTCAGATCCATACAGGCACTTACTTGCTTCAGATCTATTCAGGCACTTACCTGCTTCAGATCCATACAGGCACTTACTTGCTTCAGATCCATACAGGCACTTACCTGCTTCAGATACATACAGGCAGTTATCTGCTTCAGATACATACAGGCACTTACCTGCTTCAGATCTATTCAGGCACTTACCTGCTTCAGATCCATACGGGCACTTACTTGCTTCAGATCCATACAGGCACTTACCTGCTTCATATCCATACAGGCAGTTCATACCGTTACTCAACCTACACACCAGTACACGGCTGTTAGTTCAGGCTGACCCGTCACGTGGCTCAGTGATACTGAGTTGGGGTACGAATTGGGTGACTGGCAAGGATAACAAGGAGACGCTGTTAATTTAATGTCTGTTTAGAATAGGACAGCGCTGCTTTTACACGTAGGTAATGAAATCCGCAAGACAAAAAAAAGCTTAACTATCAGACTGAATTTGCAGAAACGAAACAGGATAATTAGAACGTCATCTAAATTTACAGACAATTGACCTCTCGAGAACATGGCAATTACCTAATTAACGCTACCATAATTTCGTATTACACTTCAAAGGCTGTTAATTGTGCAGATATGTTCAAAGTTGTCATCTCTAATCACCTGTCTAAATGTAAATTAGATGTTAATTATCTGAAATGTAAATATTTACTGCTCATGTAAACATACATTTTGGATATGTGGAAATAAAGTGTTTGATGTTTTAAGTGAAATAAATCAAATCTAATTATGCAACTAGAAGCAAAAAGTTCTTAGCTGTTGTTTTTGCTTGTGCTTCCGTATTGAAGACCAGAAGGGAAATTGATGCGTGATTTAAATTTTTCATTCATATTAAATATATACTGCTGTCGGGTTAAAGTGCCAATTTTAGGTTTACCAATTATCAGTTTTGTTTTAACTGAAACATTGAAATGTAAACTGATCTTTAGGTAAAATAAGATAAAGTAAGTTGGTTATCTTACAAATGGACAAGAACGTTTATACCAGCGACAATGTTCATCTGAAGTTTCCTTTAAGCCTATCCTTGTGAGCACGATATGCTAATAAAATACCTGTCATCTTGTAATTTGGTTAACGTTGCTTGACAGTAAACATATATCATCTTGAAACCTTTATATCTGATGTTATTAACTTGTGAATGATGTTTTTAATTTAATAGATTTTAATTGACAAATCGAAACTTGATATGTTCATTCCGCATATTTCACGATTACATATTAAAATTATTTCAACACTACTTAATTGTCTAGGCCCTGTGTTTCTTATTATAATAAATTGTTATGACTTGATACTGTATTTAAAAAAAAAACAGTTTGTTTATGCATTTTTCTGGATGTTTTCAATCAGGAGAGAAAGACAGGTTAATGACGATAACATAGGTTCAAATGTTGCTAAATATCAAATATTAAAATATGAAGAATTTATGTTCAAATGCTAGAATTAATATTTCTCAGCGTCTTGTCACTTTCCCATTAACCTGTATGTGTCTGTGTCTAATACTGATATGTCTAAAACTAAATCGTGTCTCTCAAACCGACAGCGAGTGGAGCTATACCCCATAAGAACTGTATTATACGCTACCGAGTCTCTAGAAATATATGTACCTTTGCATGTAAATGAACGAAAATGGCAAATCTCGGTTGGGACTATAAACAAAATTTAGCATGTTATGCGTTAAAGGACAAATCCTTATATATGTGGTAATTCTCAAAGGACCCATTTATAGTTTCCTATTAACATCACGTGACAATTCCGATGAAATCGTTGGTATTGTGAGTGTTTCCGAATATAGGGATAAATGCTTTATTATAAAGTTGCAAATAGACAAAATGATTAGAAGATGAACATTATTATACAATGACCTTTGCTTATACAGAAGATTGTATTGTTTTCGATTTCAGTTGAAGCAAATGTTGACAGGAAAGTTCGTGCACATGAGCACAACTCAGACAAGCCAGATCGACAAGAACTATATGAAGGTAAGTGCAGTGCAAGACATCAAATACAACGACAAAGAGTTGTATGTTACAATGTATAAAATTCGTATATTGATTGGCTACACAAGATTATGCAAAGAAATCAATTACTTCAGAGCCATAATATGATTAAACTTAAAACTTAATAAACCCATAATTAATGAAAGGCAATGTCTTTTTGTTGTGTTTTAGTTGTTTTCCTTTCTATTATAAACTACTTTCCTCCGATATTTACAATTTGAGCGTTCCGTTTAGTTGTATATCAAAATAAGTTTGTAATATGAAATTATTAAAAAGGATGAAATTATAATATAAAACCTAAGTTATTCTGATTTAAAATCCAGATGGCTATGGAATAGTCGATCCCGGTTTGTTTGGGGGCATTTTTAAAACATGATGCAAACTTTAGCAATTTTTAATTAACAATTTTCTGTTGAATGAATATAAGTTTAAAACACGACAATAAACAAATAATAATGCATATAATTGTGTCTATGACTACTTGACTATGAACATGTTTAATTCATGATATTTACACCAGTTGATTTAGTGTGCTCTGTGAGACAGCTTTTCCAAAATGCAGAAGTCAAAACATATTGACTTATGCTCACATCTCGTTTGACGAACTTGGCATCTACGAATGAAAACTCAGTTTGATTAAAAAAAAGTTTTATTGTGGAACTTATTAGGTTACTGGAAGTTGTAATTGTCCAAGTTTAACATACTTGCTTCCTGTGTTCTGCCTTTGGTATGTGTGCTTGCACAAGCATACATTCTAAGTGTAAATCAAGTGATGAATTAATTTTTGAAAATGATTTTATTTGTTACGTTGAAGAATAAAAATAACAAAGTCCATATTTAATGTCAAACCATTCTTCTCCAAGTTGATATATTTTAGGAGAAAACACAACATATTTGCGTAGAAATTAATCACAAATTGAACAGAGATAAACAAATCAAGACAAAATACACTTCACTTCGGAAAGTCCCCTAAAGAAGTCCATTTATTTTGTAGCGAATCAAACTGATGTCGGGATATGTTTTTTTTACTGAGTCTGTGTCTTTTGTAAAAAAAAAATTAAAAAGATAATATAAACACTTCTTTTTTCATTTTAACAATATATTTGCTGCACCCTATTGTTAATGGTTATAAGTATGGAATCAAACGATAAGTCGAACCAAAATCGTTAGTGATATCTGGTTAGTAAAGTTTGGATAAATAATTGGGTTTGTTCGTGTATCTTATTTTCATTTATTAAAATGCTTCCATAAGCGTATTTTCTGCTTAACCTTTATTTATAAAGTATGTATATATCGCCAACTATCTTTTTGGCAAGCAGATCGTAACTTATCAATACTTTGTTTTATATTTATATTTACTAATAAACTATTTAGGAAAGATCACACATTCTGGTAAATATGAAGAGTGAATTTGGCGGGCGAGATGCACTGCTATTTATCTTGAGGCGAGACAGAGCCGTATCTTTATGTAATAATGGAAGCACACTATATCTGTGGCCTTCGTCATGATACCACACCTTTCCTGTTTACTAATTAACGTCCAATGATTCAGTTAATTACCGCACAATTGTTGATAATGGCCCGCGACCTTGACTTCTCTTACGATGTAACGCAAACACCAGATGGCGATGATTTTTCGGTTTATTAACAACAGTAAACAATGGATAATAAGAACGTGCCTGTTTGTTTTTTGTTTACACGTTGCTTTCTCTTAATGTGTTCCAAAGACCTGATG
Source organism: Sinonovacula constricta (assembly GCA_007844125.1). Classification (NCBI taxonomy): domain Eukaryota; kingdom Metazoa; phylum Mollusca; class Bivalvia; order Cardiida; family Solecurtidae; genus Sinonovacula; species Sinonovacula constricta. The sequence goes on from CM017565.1 coordinate 19,019,948, forward strand.
AGCTTCGTTGGGTTTTATTTAGAGGATTACAGTTAAGTGAGGGTTAGGCGTATTTTGACTATCATACATATTGACCTATGTAAAACAATGCATGACTTGAAGAAAATCCGATCTTTTGTTTTCATAACGATTCTTTAAAAGCTTTTAAGTATTTAGAATAAAAAATGAATCTTAATTTCTACTTTAAATTATTTGTTTTCTGTTTTTCTGTCTTGAAATAATTAAGACAAACAAAAGATGTGTATTACTTGCCATATTTTGGCGTTTTGGCGTTAACGTGAACATTTCATCAATAATCGGAGTCTGTGTGTCGTTATTGTTTCTTTTCGTACTTTGAAATGATGCTTTATAATCGTTATTTTATTATGGACAAGAATATATTACTAAGTCCTTTGAGCATTGCAACATATACCAAAACTTGAAAAAGCACATGACAAAAGTGTTCACGTGCAAGCCAAATGTAATGTAAAAGCGATGAGTCAATTAACAAAAAGAGCAGACCCGACAGTTACCGCCTTGGAACTATAAGTCAGCACTATGGACCGAAAGGGGTGTTTAAATCGGTTTAACAGAGACTTAACGGTTTTCGGCAAGCTTCCAACATTTAATTAGTATCTTTAATTAAACACAACTGCATATTGTATTATTATTTGTTATATTGTCCTTCTTGGCCTGCAATAAATTCCAAGGTTTGGTTATAGCAAAATTTTAAATGTAGAGGCGAATTCTATGTACCTGTTATTTGTCACGAATATAAGTTATTAATTTTTAATAACAAATCATTAATAACGTTCATACTACGCAAAATAACAAAACAAAAATACTCAGATCTGTTCTAGCGTCAAAACTTTAGGACAGTTGACACGATATTTGTTAAGTTCCATTGAAGAGCCTGCAATGCAAACTGGATGGGACGTTAATTAGTACTGGAACATTGTAAGCACTTATATTCAAAACACTGGTACCAACAATGTAGGCAAAATCTGACACGCTTCTGTTTACATTGTATTTATTGTTAATTCGTTATGTAACTATATATTTTATCAACATAGGTGTGGTTTATAAATACAGGAAAATATCTATATCTATATTGACAAATAAATATTACATTTGTTTGCTTTTATATACGCCTTATTTTATCTTAACACGTGTGTGAGATACAATCCTACATGTTTACCTTGAACCTATTTGACCTATCTGTATCTTTCTATCTGTAACGTTTTCTGTCATGATTATCATGAACTCATGCATGCTTGAGGTGTTCCCTGATGTTCTCTGGATTGCTTTACCTTTTCCCGACCTTTACAAATACAGGAAATAGCACTAAATAAACAGATATATAGCATCAATGTTTCCTTAATTACCATGGATTCAGATTCACCTTTGTGCAACCGTAATAAAACAGTTCAGAAAAGGCAGTTTCTGCAGTAAACGAGGTTGTTATCGTCATAAAATCGTTCAAAGGGCTCAGGGTTATAACATGTAATGGTATCAAAGATGTTTAGGATGTCGGAAGATCATGGTCATGTTAAGCTGTTTTCGCCGGGATAAATATATTAGTTTCATGTTGTTTTCAGATGTAAATCAAATGCTTGTAAAAGGTGTTGATACACATACGTACATAGTTTTATCACTATATAATATACTATCAAAATGAACAGGGTTTAATTCGATGCCATTTAGATTTATATTTTTTCTTAGCCTATTGCTTTTATTTTAATAGCTAAAGTAACATTTCAATTTGGTCACATCTGATAAAACCAAAGTTTGGAAGAATCATGTCCTCAGCCATATCTATGTACTCAATACGGTAAATATGAAAATAGTTAAACTTGTTTATGTATTATTTTTCAATTTATAAAACTGGCATAAAACACAACTAAAATCAACACTTCAGAAAGGTTCCATATCTTATTTCAGGTTTCTTTGCACGACTTTAATGCCAAAAATGCCCAATTCCGAATTCTGCCTCGGTACAAGGTGAAGTCGGAGGGAGAAGTGGTAAGTATCAATAGTTTGAATGTCTATATGGGTTGACCATTAAAAAAAGGCAATGTCGTAATTGCTATAGGCGTGAGTGAGAATTATGTTCAAATAAGGCTTATTTGTCAACTATGGATTTTTGAAATTCTGATTAATTTGCTTCCATAAAGGTGCATCAATATAGTGCTGTTTATATTTATTCAATGATGCTGATTCTAGTTCATTTACGAATGCTAAATTGAATTAATTGTTACCGCTTCATTCTTATGAAATGCTTACATTTATTACAGTTTTAGTAAGATTCTGTTAACACATTTCTGTAAAACCGTAAGAAAAGCAATTCAACTGTAGCTTATTAAACTCAATCTACAGTTAATTATCGACGCCAATGCCAGAATAAAGAGAATAGTGAAAAACATTGTGGATACTATTCAGACACATCCCAGATTTGGAAATGGCGTCATGATAGTATGATTTGTCTGCCCATTCTAGGTCCAGCTATTTGACCAGATTGTCTTCGAAAGTGTTAAGTCACCGGGTCACTATTTCCATGCTAGCGAGCCGCACGAAATTGACTACAAATCATTCGGGTATTGTATTTTTTTATAATTCATAATCCATTATGCCATAGTAACATTCCGCAACGTAATATTATACATTCGAGATATTTATAAATTCACTATTAAACTTTCAAACTTATTATTCAGGGGCGCCCCTGGCCGAGCGGTTAGTCACTGACTTGTAACTCCTTAGCCCCTGACCGCTTGGGTTCGAGTCCCATTTTAGGCGAGAACTTTCACGTGGGGAGGTTTTCCAGCTAACCTGCTGTGCGCCGGTGGTTCTATCCAGACGTACGTCTAGGGCCTTCCGCCACCAATAATAAGCTGGACGTCGCCAATATGACCATAATTGTGTCGATGCGATGGAACAAAACACAAACAAAACAAACTTTTTTATTCACAGATACAAACTACCAGATAGTATGAGAGAGGGAGAGAAAGAAAGAGAATGATGGAAATAGAGGGAGAGATTATCGTATAAAATACAGATGGTTTTTGTTATAGGTCTGAGTTGAATCTTGGTGTCGAAAGATCCAGCTTTACATTGATTGGTTGTTACCGGCAGACACTTGAACAGGAAAGATTTGTCAGGGTATGTCAACGTGGAATTTAAATCTTGAATTTCAACGAAAAACATGAAAAATTAATTGCCCGTGACCCATTTCTTGACATATTATGATTTTGGCCTTATTTTAATTTATATTATTATTGAAACTTAACCACTAGAAATTTGCAATGTATCCCGCACGTATACAATAAATGTTCACGCTCGCATACATTGCTAGTTGTAGATGGAACTACTTTATGGGCGAAGTGTTTTTATGTAGCAAAATTTACACGTGATTGTCAAATATCCGTCTTTCGTTTAATTCTAACGACCAACTAATAATGGTGTTTTTTTAATTGTCTGTGAAGAAAATTCATAAAACTATATGGTCTAAGATTTTCCTACTTTCCTGTCTGATGTTCCTAGGGAGGCTCTGTGATTCGGCTCTTTCACAAAGAGTTGGAAGCGTACCTGGTAGCAGAAGGTCTGTTTGATGACGGAGTTACCGAAAATGGTATGTTCGAGTTGTTGTGAATATGGATGAGTCAACATCTTATTGATAGTCATTGTCTTCGTAGTTACGTCAGTTCTCAGTTTTCAAAAATTTTAAAATACAATAGTGTGAAACAAAACATATTCAGCCAACCATTATGTGTTTTTGTAGTATTTACTTACCTCAACTGTCGAAGACAGTTGCAATAAATGATATAAAATCAAAATAAAATTAAGTTATGTAATAATGTATAAATATCATGATATAAATGTTAGTATAATTTATTACTGTTATATTTTTGAACGAAATAATTTATTAATTGGTTTGTAACCAAGGACTTGTTTACTAGTGTTATTTGTTTTCAGTCCACTTCCGGATCCGGGTAATTGACCAACATCGGCCTAAGTCCCTGTCACCCTCGACGTCCGGGATCACGTACTGGCAAATTGAAGCAGAACATAGCATTTTGGATGGTGCGTTGAATTCTGGATTTAATATTTAATTTTCATTCAAGACCACACTTGTTTTCCTGTTGTTTTCGGCGTACCTCTCTACACACACTCTTGATGCGGAATACTACTGAATGCGGACGCAAGGCAAGCCGTGCATCCAAAAATTATTCATGCATCAATGTACTGTTCTATGCAAGAAATGTAACAAGAAACCAACGGCCTTTAAACACACTGAGAGCACAGGTCTGCCGCTACTATTTCATGCTACGTCTTGTTTCGCAAGTATGTTACATAAACAGCTTTAAGAACTCATCGGCGCTGACTAACAGTACTTAACCGTTTTCTGCTACCAATGTCCCACTTAAGTGGTGTTGAGACTTAAAACTTTAATTTCGTAAGCAGATTCAACGATTCAACAAGTTGAAAATATCTACAAATCCCCCAAATCAAGATGCAATGGAATTTATAATGGAATCATTAGATTGTGGAATTAAAGACCATGCAATGCCTTTTAATTTAGATTTGCGAACGGGTGTGCAACACACACATACACACACACACACAACACACACACACAACACAACACAACACACACACACACCACATACAGAGCAGAATCAAGGTCAATCATATTTTGATGTATTTATTAAATGAAACATATCAATTATGTTTTCGGCTAATTAGATACATCAAATAAACTCATGCTACTTTTACCTTAATTATAGAGATTTGTTTACATCTCATTAAACACGCCAATTATATTAAACCATCAAATTTTCCATGACTGAATTTTATTCATATGGCAAAAATAACCATTAAATGTCTACTTCCGGTTGAGTCAATTCGGCCCTATGATATCCCGTACACTTGTACTATTTATACATTTTAACGACCACGCTTCAAAAAGAACATGCTGAGTTGAGTGGACACTTGTGGCTCTCTGTTTCACATCTGAACCGTATCCCGTTAATTATGTTAAATCCCCAACTGCATTTGAGCGTGCACAATCTTGACAGTTTTATTGCCGCTACTGCGGGTGTTCCTGTCGGATCATAATGATTCTTACCGCTTGGGGGAAGTCTGACTGAGATACAAGATATACTCAGAGAATGAGTGCTTTTAATGAAATGGCAGATGCCTGATGTAAAGCCGGTTATTTTTGTGTTAAGCGATGGGTATCAACAGATTATTGGCCCTGTCAGATATATGCCTTAGCTTATCGTACAGTTCTTACCGGTAAATGCCATTACATGGTGACACAATCTCATTCAACAGCCAGTGTTTATATTGTCAGTAAACACTAATGTCATATTTTATTCAAACAGATGTGATAATTGTTTATTGTTTTGAAGTTAACATCCTCAAATCACACTGCATGCATGCTGTTTTATTGATCTATATATATCTTTATACGAGTGTTTAAATTTTGAATTTAAATCAAGTCAGCTTCATGTATTTTTTTTTTTTCGTTCTTTTTATAGGTGACGTATTACGATGGGAGCAACAGATTCGCTTGCGTCATATGCTGACGCGGCAATATTTGTGTATCGACTCACGCAGCGAGGTCTTATTGGTAACAGACCCCGCAGACCCAAGGACTGTGTTCCGGCTACACTCGGTTCTCAAGGTTAATTCATATATGATATATTTTACCCTTTGAACCCAAACACACATATTGTAATACTCTGTTCCAAATTATTTGGGATGGAAAGGAAAACTGAACGTTGGGCTCCATTACAACTAAGAAAAAGAAAATAATACAACTTACACGTACTTAACATTTAAGATTTGAACTAGAATAATCATATGGATGAAGATGCAGATTAAATGTAAAGTGACTAAATAACACTGGAACGAGACTTCACACAGAAGGACATACCATTACATATCCTTAATAAATTAACTAGAATTGAAAGTGCATGAATTTTTATCTATAAAATATACATAGTCAACGGGCGTACTATTTGTATCTGTTTATTTAAAAAATAAACTAAACATAAATAGTGGTTCATTTCACTAGTTTTGTCATTTATATCGTGGATACTTTTTATTCTACGTATATGAATGATAAATAGTGTAGCAGCACAATTAGTTGGCTGCATCTAACATAAAACGTAAGTATTACTGAATAAACAAGTGCACAGAAACGCGATATAAATCTGTTAATGAACGCATTGAACTTTTTATATTCATCTGATTGATCAAGCAGGCCCGTAACATGTTCTTGCGGATTTTTAGTAATTTGCAAGAAACAACTTGTCGTACAAATGTTGTTGTTTTTTTCACCACAACACTACACACGTCTTGTTCTTTGCTTCAAATATAATATAAAGTGCCGAAAATAAATCAATTATGACATATGGAGAGTTTCTGAAATATATTAGGGCTTTGGGGCTCTTTGCCAAACAGTTCTTTGTCCATACTCGTAAATTTTTAGTAGAATGCTTAAATTTAAATGGAGAATTGAAATGTATTCGTAATTGGAACGGCGCATTCCAAGTTGCTATAGAAATAACTACGTGTGGATGCATATATATCACAGACGAATAACGTATTTGCATTATATAACTTTTATTTAATTATAGTCATATTAAGATTAAAATTGAATTGTTAAGATTTAATGAATCATACATAAGGAAGATTCGGTGGGCTTATGTTATCCTAACCTTATTTAAATGTATTTGTTTTCATCGGAACAACAAGTGTGTGACGTCAAGTCAAACAGATGAATTTTGAGTTTAACTGATCTGAAATAAGACTTTTATCTACTACTTATCTATTGACTGTATAATACACAAGTAAGAGGTTCGAAAGATCGTCCATCCTGATTAAAGTTCAGAAGTGAACACAGTTGTTTTGGTTATTTGAAAAACTCACTTCTCTGTCCTAGCAAATGTACGCCGCAAGTCTTCCCTGTCTTAGCTGTTGTTGTAGTCTTGTGTCAAAACCTTAATAATGTGTTAGTTCAAAGCATAGGTTTGCATAATGAACACTGAAACTAAATAATTTTACAACTATTTGACTATTATTTCCTGCTTGTAGGAGCAAGACGAGATACAGTACGAGAGCTACGCCAGGATCGAACATGTGCTGACGGGTTGCTGGTTGCACGCTCTTAAGGGTACACTATGATCTTAACTATAATAGTTTCTTATAGCCATAGGATATGTGGCTTTTTGATATACACAATATTTTTGTTAAAAGGATTGAGCCGCTTTGATGTTGTGATGTTTTGCAAGGACAAAATTTAGCCCCGAAGACATGCATCCGCAGGCATTCAGCCACTCTAAGCACTGCTGCAAACCGTCATAGTTTTCCATCATAAAACAAAACAAATCCTGCAGAAGAGACAAATGCTGTCGACAGATAACGCATAAACTAAACCAAATATTCGTCCTATAACAGTCGTGATATACATAAAGTGTACAACATGCAGACAAAATAAAGAAACGCCGACATCACATGTTTGTGATGTTTGTGCGCTGTCTGACTAAAGATGACGGGGTTTATATTCTTTAGATCTTATACCTCTTGGAAGAATCGCATTTGTTACTTTAAAGGTAGCGTTAATGCTCTAAATTGATTTACATGATACACTTATTGTCTCTGTTTTGATGTTGGTGTTTTACAACGTATTCAGATGAAGACTACGAGAAGCAGGAGTTCCGAACTAACGACCAGGAAATGTCCATGTACGGGCTCCGGTGGGACGGGGCTGCAACTAGGAAGGTAGGGAACCACGCACATTACAACTCAGCTGTAAATTGCCTTCAATGGGGGATCACAAAAATGTTTAGACAAGAAGTTATTTGAGCTGTGTTTTTACAAAGTCATGTATTTGTTATTCGGCGATCAAATATATGCCAGAAAAGTAAAGTTTCACGAGCGCTTTGTTGTATAAATTTACATTGTATAAATTATTTTAATGTCACCAACCATTGTGATTAACAAATTTTAAATGATTCCGCCTTGAAATAGATGACATCAATACTAAATTTAAACATTGACAGTGCTTCCAATAAACGATAACAAAATAATAAGATACACCGATGTGTTATTGTTGAGTTTATTGATTGATTGTTTTTTAGGTATCTGCGAGCGGTGAGAGCATGTATGACGATGCCTACACTATTCAGATGGTGGAGAAACAGGATGTGGACAACTTCAACTTTGTGGCCGGCATGGTTCCTTTCCTCTTCCAGCTTATACAAGATGTATGTGGGGTTATATTGTGTGTGGGGTTTTTTTTTCGCGCGGGCTTGTTGTTTGTCGATTGCTTGTTAAATAAAACAGAAAATTGAAAATGACATTTCAGTTTAAAATATGAAAGAAATAACAGATGATGATAAATTCTCCCGAATATGCTAAACGCTGTCGAGCGTGAAAGGTGCATCAGATTGTTGATAAATAAAACATATATACAGGAATTGCCTAGAAGATTTATCTTAAGAGGGGTTTTTTTCCTAAATGGACCGTAACATCACACCATAAGGCATATTTTAAAATCATTTTTGTTGGGGGGGGGGGGGGGGGGGGTAAAGAAATTTAGTGTGTTATTAATAATACTTTAATCTTCGATGAACTAGCAAACTGTAATTTATTTTATCAACTTATTTCAGTTCCAAACTGGCGTGCCTCTAACGGCAAAGCGAACACATGGCCATATTGCGGTATGTATCATTTATACACATTTGCCGAGGTCAGTTGGAAAAAAAGCTGTACGGAAAAATTTCATCATTTCATACTATACCATGTCATAATAACGTAGTTTTATGTATATGGTCACTCAAGTCAAAATAATTCTTTGTTCTGTTCTTGTTTAGTTGTATCAGTTACTACAAGAATCGTGTTTATGTTGATTTTTTAACTTCATTACCCATGACCTCAGTGTAAAATGTTCTTTTTATCGGAATTGTCTCAAATGCAAATTGTCGTATAGACGAAAAAAAATTCTGGTGAAATAGGCTTCATGGAAGAAGCTGCTTTTTCTACAACTGTTAATCTAACACATCTATCCAAACTGATTATTTTATAAGTGCATATTAAAACCTAGAATGTTGTAGTAATCAAGAGCATTATCACATCACAAATAACCAGTCCTGATGATTGGTCAACCATTTATCACCTCTTTTTCGGTTTCTCTGACTGAATAAGTAGCTGACAGTATAAACACCCTCTTGCAATAGTCGTTAACCGCTAGCAAGTTATATTTGTAACTTGTTCTTAATCCATACTTATCATCTGTCTAAATACATTTTGCTTCCAGATTAATATTCAACTTCGACAGATCGCTATAGTGGACAGATCTCTACTGTACATTTTGGTAGTATAGTTATCATAAATCTTGAACTTGTCATTGTATTTTCAGTGGGGATGTAAGTGAACGCTCGAACCTTCGAACTTTCGGATGTATACCGAACGCTCGAATGTATTTTAGCATTCGAACGTTTGGTAAACAAAATAAGAAAACTTAAACAACTATTCCCTTAAGCTATTCACGGCGGCCGATAACGTAAAATAGCAAATGGTTATCCGTCCGCATACTGTACAATCCAGTAGGCGAGTAATATCATGGAACTAGTCTGGCTAAAACGAGCTTATTACATATGATAATGAGGACTAAACAGCCACCTTTCATACACCAATTAAACAAACATTTGTTTTATTGTTTTGTCGGCTTATACATCATTATTGATCTACTCTTGCGTATTATTCATACGGAAATGCGCGGGCTGTTTGCAAGACAAAAAGGTCTCGAAAGAATGCAATAAATTGTATATGTGCTGCTAATTGGTGTGATTTCAATCAAAAGAAAATAAATACTGACATCAGTAAAGTCTAATAATGGTGGTATGCTTATTAATTGGTATTGACAGTTATAAATGCCAAGTTAAGAGCAAGGTGGGGGTAGGGATGAGAACAACGAGTGAAATGAGTTTCTTTCACACCCGTGGCTGGCTACATGATCTTGTGCCGGGGGATGGGGGAGGGGGTCTTATCTTGGGGACATGCTGTCTGTTCCTTGACAACGATATCCTCTCATATTAGCAGTTCTTGCGGGTGACACTCACACCTACCACCCGCACCTCAGCTACCAACAACCCTGGTCACTGTCTACTAACCTGTGTCGGAGACATAATACCTGTGTCATGGGATGAAACCATACACACTTAGTGTCCATAAAATATTACGCAAAATTATAATTGGGTAAATAAATTGGCAGGCCTTTTTGTCAAAATTATTCTCTAGAAGATGAATTGGAACCCTCGGTTCTTATTGTTTTAACCGTTCTCAAAAAATCTTTGCCATATTAAAAGTTTAACATTTATTTTTATGTATAAAAGAAATAACACAGACATTTTACAAATTCGTATGTTTTCCCTTGTTTGTTTTAATTCTGACGAAACTAACGATACATTAATACTGGATATCGACAAATACACTTTCGATAAATTGGCTCTCTCTCTCTCTCTCTCTCTCCCTCTCTCTCTCTCTCTCTCTCTCTCTCTCTCTCTCTCTCTCTCTCTCTCTCTCTCTCACTCTCTCTGATTTTAGTGCTAAACCCGTTTGCGCTAATTCTTTACAATTAATCATAGTTTTACGTCAACCATATCAGCTCAAATTTCTTTTAGGATCTATAAACTTGTTTCGACCGTTCGAACGTTCGGATGAAAAATATCCGAATATTCCATTGCTGCAATTGGTGAATTTTGCCATCCGTAATTTTCAGGCATTGAAAGAGCTGAAGGCCTTCATGACGGTAGCTGGACAGCCAGACAAAGACCGACAAAAACTGATGCGAAACCTTAGGGTATGCACATATATAAATGGTATAATTGTGTACGTTTGATATATTTAATAAAAGGTTGCGGTGAACTAACCATTGTTTAATTAAACGCGGTGGAATATAAGAAGAAAATGTGACAAAGTCCGATGAATACTGCAACATGTATTAAGAATTTGAGAAGGCACAAGGCAAAGGTATTAACATGCTAGTTAGTTGTAAAATGTTGACGAGACATAATACAACGTAATGCAACCCCAAACAGTTGGAACGGTCACTCGGGAAACATAGATCCATTTGAAGCAAATTGTGACAGTTTCATTTCAACTTAACATTTTGAATATCAATGTCTGAAATGAACACCGTACTAATCTTTACTTTGTTGTTTCTGTGTGTTGAGCATATTTAAATCAAGCTTTTTGTATACTTATATAATCTTAGACACAAATTAACGTTAATAATGTCAAATATATAATAAGTTTAATTGTTAATTTGTGAATTTCAACTAATTATTGTCCATGATTTCTTACAACCAAGGTGATAGACCTCCTGGTGAAGCTACTGCAGTGCCCATTAAAAGACGGGGACGAGGAGCCCCACATGATCACTATCTATAAGGAAGCGTACGATGTCCTACACGCATATATGATCGGCAAAAGTCGGAAGAATGCGCTCTACTTCGCCAAATATATCGACTTCTTTCAAACACAATTTACACAAAAGGTACGGTACTGATACTTGCCTTGAAAACAATGGTTGCTTTGCACGTCTTGCCATATCGTCAAGAGATCTTTTATCACAAATTAAAGTCGTTTTGTAATCTTGAACAATATTAACCTAGTGCTTCATTTATTTGAAAATCCGGTGGTGTAAACGGATTTGAAAGTGCTTGGTGTCCCTGATCAGGAAGTGAACTATTTTTCACCGAGTCTCATGTGAAAGATGTGATTTTTTGTCTTTGAATTATTATTAATAATAAAAAAGTATTGTAATGCTTATACATAATTGTAGCATGATAATGGCTTCAACGTTTTATGTTACCGTTAGGGCGGTATCGGTCTGAATGTGGCCCAGATGATTGTGGAGCTAATTCGGGACAAGAGGAAGATAGTGGACAGAATTAACAAGAATCACCTTGACATTTACATCGGCTTGCTCCGGAGTCATCAGGTAGTTCTATTTATAGTAATAGTTTCAAAGTTTCCTTAGCGCTTAACTTAGTAGCATTAGCGCTGAAAGTATAATACCAATGAGATTGAGGCGTTAATAGCACTATATATTGATAAGGTTTTACCTACAATTGTGTGCTTTCAGAAGAAATGTAAATTTTAATAAAAAGACATTTTTCTTTTGTATATTCATTTTAATTTTTTTTATTGTATGGTCTTTGATTCGCCTTGTAAGTTCAGAAACAGCTCTGTTAATATGCAAATAGTATATTAGCATATAAATAAATTTTGTTATGTACGTGTAGTATAAACACAACTTTTCATATCATGCAAATATATCACTATTGACAAGAATAATGACTTTCGGTATTGTTACAGAACTTCCGGTTCCTTGATCTGCTGCAAGTGTTGTGTGTGTGTGACGGAGTGTCCATCCCCAATAACCAGACCTACATCACGGAGAAGTGGCTCAGGACCTACAAGGTATACACAGCTGGTCTTTGTCGGGGTGCTACGCATTGCATAATGTGCATATTTCAGAGTGATGGAAACAAACTTGTTTGTAATAATTGCATGTTGTTCTTAATCCTGTGTTAGTTACCGTTGAAATACTTTATGAGCGAAAATATTTCCTTATTTTTTCATATTTGCAATTATTTTGTCTATAGGGAGGGATCATCCATGTGGGTGCGCCCCCACTACCCCTTAGTCCGTTCGGAATGGTTCGGAAGAATAGCTTTCTTCACAAAGAAGTGTGCAAAAGTTTCTTTCGCCTTCTCTTTGCCAAAATATGTCCTCTGCCCAACACAGATGATTGAAAGACTGAAACATAGTCACAATAAGCTGTCAGTCAGTCACGCGGAAGTGTACTTTCTTGTACAGATTCCTCATCTTCCAAACACTTACTTCGATTCTCACGGAGATATCTATCACTTCAGAACACTCCCCTTCGTTGCTTAATGGTCATGCAGATAGGAGCAGCGCATCAGCTCACGTATGACGCATCGATTCGTAAATTCTTAAAGACGACTGGCTCCCTTATGGACTCCTCAGTCAATATGTTTTCACCAATCTCAGACGTTTTATTTCGAACTGGGTCTATTCATAAATCCAGAGAAGTTCTCTATCTTCTCACGAGTTCATGGTTATGGGAATAATCTTTACGCACTGCCTCAAACGAACGTCTGGTTCCAACACATCGGTCTCGTTGAGTTCCGAAGCTTGACTCCGCCTTTGTGAAGCGGACAAAAAGGTTCCATAAGATCGCTGATGTCTCTCCTAGGAGTTCTAAATTCTATGCGGATTTCTGGGTCGACATCACCTTCGCCCTCACCTGTTTAATGTACTGGTGCTCAGGCGACCCTGTTCCTGTCCGTTCGACATTACTCTTTCTCGTCGTACTCTTTTCCACCAAGCATGCAATATTTGGGATTCACCGCTGATTTTATTTCATGAAGTTTGACAGGTTTTTGACTCTGCGATTCGTAATAATTGTAAACCGAATATAGAAGGATGTAGGTTGTCTACGGCGTGCGCCGGTATAGTTTTACCATAGTAATTTTATGAAATGTAGCACACATGTATAAATAAAAACCATCAATATCTTTATTCTGTTTTGAAGCTTATAATATGAATATTTCTGTCATACCAAACAAGTATGTATAATCAATATCTTATATATCTAAAATATTTGTTCAGTACGTGAATGTTATGTATGAGCAATGCCATTGCACTCACTACACGACTGTGTTAGGGGGAAGTAATTATAATTAATAATTATTTTCGTAAAAAACAAACACGAAAAGATAACAAAGACTATTTCAGCAGTATTATTAACACTTTAAATACAACTAAACAAATGCATAAACATGAAAGTAAAATGAAAAACAATTGAACGACAATTTACTTAGTCGAGACATTACATAAACAGAGGAACCTCAACAGTTAAAACTTAAGTCTGTCATTTCGTTCAAATTTTGTTGATACTTTTGTACAAACGCATGTTCTATATTCCAGGACTCCGTGTACATAGTGGATCGTGGACAGAACATCAACAAGAGGCCCAACATTGTCTATATCTCGACCAATAACACCAAATCATGGGTTCCGCTCCATGAATTTGTCAATGTATGAAATTTCAATTATCTTGAAATATTGACAGTTATTGTCATTATTATTCATGGACTAATGAATCTGTATGGCAACATTTTTGACATGTACCCCAACAGGTGCAGTGATAATAACGCATAACTGGTAATTCAGAACATAGTTTGGTTGTTTGTTTGTTGGCAATAATCGATCAAAATTCTGCTAACTGAACAATAAAAGAGTATCCTGAAATAAATAAAACATGGAATATGCTCATACAAGCCTCGTGTTTAAATGAAACACGCTTAGTTATACAGACCCAAAGTACAATTCTATTTTGATAATGCTTCTTTGGCACATAATCTTACTTTGGATAATAGGGCAAAAAACCTATCTAGACCATGATGACCCACCATTTAACTCTTTATTTACTCACCCTAAACTGAGTACAAACGCATGAAAACATCAACTTATGTTTATTAAATCACCTTACTTTGTGTATCTTTCAGCCTGAGGGTGAAGGATTCAACGAGGACCAATATGATTTCTTGATTCATCAGCTTGAACTGTTTAAGGCACTAACATATGTGAGTAATACATTCAACAGACAAAATTAAAACGTGAAAAAGGTCGAAATTTAAAGCAGGAACGGGTTTGACCGACCGTTAACTGCACACTTGATGAAAAAAACAATACAGAATATAGCTTTTTTTAACAGGCTGTAATAAACCCCAAGGGTTTATGTGTTTTAGTTATATAAATTTAGTGACGAGGCCAGGCCTTATAAGAGATCGGTATTATTGTAGGAAGACATACCGGTCGACTCCCAAGCTAGTATAGGATAGCAATTTCTGTAAATAAAGAGCTAATTGAAATAAAAAGAAGAGCTATCACCTGTATTCTTACTTATAAATCTTGTGATTTTGTATTTCTTGTTTCTGTAGGGCCGGAATGACTTTGCTATACACGTGATCACTCGAGAGTTCGGCTACCTTACATGGGAGGACGCCTTTCTGTGTATCACATCGGATCTTATGCCAGACTCAATCAGGGCCAAATACTGCGAACTCATCATAGGTGAGAACATTTGTTACCATATCTTAGGTGAAACTTTGGCTTAATCATCATATCTTAATTATAGGTGAGAATATTGGCTTAATCACTATCTCTTGAGTTTACATTTATATACAACTTTTGGTTTTTAGTTTAACAGTTAAACTATATTACTAGTACCCAACTACAAGAAAAAAATAGAGCTTATTATCAAACACATTTAAAGGTACTATTTGTTTATATGTGGCATTTTTAACATAGCAAACAGAACAATATATCATCTAAATTAAATTTAAGCTGATCCAAATTTTGATCAATTTCACATTTTTGACTTAAGTCCACAGGTCATTCTAAAATTGTATAATATACAACGCACAGTCCAAATGTGGTGATATACCCACAATTCCAAGAATCAAATTGCTATTCACTGATAAATTTCAACACTGTTGTATCAAAACCACTGGTTTATATATAATTAACTTTATTGACCTGAAAGGTAAGTATGGTCTTATGGTCTAATGGAATATGTGGAATCAAAACTAATATAGTTTTAAAAGATTCCTAATTGTACTATTTGTCTCACCAGACATTTGACAAAAGCAATAAAAAAGACATCCAAAATATTATATCAAGTGGAAATGTGAACAACAGTGTACTAATCTGGATCGTCACAAAGTCATCTGGAAGCATCTTGACTAACAACAAAGGTTAACAGTATCCTCGTACACCAATCTTACAATAACACGTGTGCTGTGTTTTGTTTTCCGCTTTTGAGCTTTGACCTGGTTAGGAAAAGTAACGAACAAACTGCAGTAGTGGATGGTGGCATTATACCGATTGCAGACCAGTTGATGTTTTGCTTTTTCATTTCCAGGACTGTTTGTGGACGTTGGCAACAACTACTCGGTGCTTGACAATCCCAATATCTGCTTCGTATACGACTATGTTGGGTCCAAAGACTCAGAGAGGGAACAGAGTCAGTTTGTAAGTGAAACAAGAAATGGGGTCAATGACATTTATTTTTAGCTTTATGTTTCTTTTATTTGTTTGTAAAATTTATCAGGTTTGAATTCATTATTTTTATGTTCGTATTTTAGTCAAATTGACCGAAGCTTTGAATTATAAAAAAAATGTTTTACGTTTGTTTGTTTAGATTTGTAACATAATGTAAAGAACGCGGGTGTCAATGTTATACGCATCTAGTTTTATGTGGGTTTTGCTTTGTTGTTCTTTATGTTATCATTTGGTATCTATAACATTATTTTACTGGAAGATAGTGAGACTAATATTAACAGAAAGCATGCAAAATAAGATTCTAAAAGTCATGACATTTATATTATTGTTTGATAACTTTTCTCCATTATAACTTATCTAATGTTTAACGTAAGTTTACTTTTTTCGGTTTGATGACTTTGTTTCATTTGATATATAACACACATAATAACAACATTGACAAACAATTTCTAAAACAATTTAATGATTTCAAATTGTTTGTCACGCTTGTTGGTAAATGATATGACGTAAATGATAAAGCGCAATATTTAAAAGTTAAAATGCTTAACAATTAACTCCCAATTAATAATTTTCTTATATTCTTGCATGATAGTGTGAACGATTTTATACATCAGATAAATTACTTTTTGTTATAACTGTATTTTTCCATTTCAAACGCTTTTTATCAAACCTTCTTATTATTATATTAGAACATAGTTCTATTATTTATGCAATGGCAGAATAAAAAAATAATGTACAACGAAGTCTGTGGAAGATAACATGTTTAAGTCACTTAACAAGAAGATAAAGTTTATGAAATATTCTTAATGGCAAAAACTAAAGTTTAAAATTAGCTAGAATTGTTTAATATTAAAATATGAACCCACTTTGCTGTACTATAGTCTGCAAACATAAGATGGCTCCCGTCTGTGCTTCTCCTTTTGTGGGACGTTGTTTGTGCTTACTTGTGTTATTTTGCTCTTCCGTTTCATAATCTCTTACCTCCCTCAAGCAAGTATAAACTAGTTTAGAAATTTACACATTGTTTGATTTCATTGTCTTGTATCAGAATGCTAGTGCGTCAATTATGATTCGATGTAGGACTAATATCACACACAAATCAACCAATCATTATATATAAGAGTATGCATTTAATATTCCAGATTTGAACGAGGTTTATGTATGCTATCAATATTTGAATAATTGTTTTGCATAGGGCACCTTATGATTGATTTTGCTTTAGAATTACACGTACTCTTCCTGTCTGAATAGCTTCTTTTTTCACTCACTGTTCTTTTGTGAATGTTTACTTACATTGTGTTTGTTTCTTTTTTCGTTTTCTTCAACCGGACAGAAATCTTCGAGTGCAGATGGATCTCAGGTATTTTTAATCTCGCATTTTTCTGTCCGGCTATTTTTTTCCTTCTGCGTGTAATGTGCGTTGTTTAGTAGAATAAGTGTTTTCTTCAACCGGACAGAAATCTTCGAGTGCCGATCGATCTCAGGTATTTTTGATCTCGCATTTTTCTGCCCGGATATTTTTTTCTATATTTTTCTATAATGTATATATTATATAAGCAGAACATTATTTTATTAATCTAAAATAAAGTTTAAGCTGATCCAAGTCCCTATGAAATACTACTTACTAAAGTAGTATAAATATTCGTTTAAAATCCATTGTTATATATATAGGCCAAAGATGTTGATATTATTTTTAAATCCTAAATGCAACACACTAATAGCAATCTTAAGATAGATTACGATTTTACCATTCAGGTCTTGATTGTTTATATAATCCAATGGGATTATGTGAAATTAATCTATTTATGCCGGTAAAAATTTTCAGAATTTAAAAGGTTATAATTAAATATAAATTTCAAAGAATATAGTAGGAGAATTTGACAAAACAGTTAACATGGTGATGCAGAACAGTATATCAAGTAGAAATGTGAACAATAATTGCAATAATTGCCGATCGATCTCAGGTATTTTTGATCTCGCATTTTTCTGCCCGGATATTTTTTTCTTCTGTGTGTACTGTGCGTTGTTTAGTTGGATAAGCGTCTTCATCCACTGGACAGAAATCTTCGTGTGCCGATCGATCTCAGGTATTTTTAATCACGCATTTTTCTGCCCGGATATTTTTTCTTCCGTATGTACTGTGTGTTGTTTAGCTGGATAAGCGTCTTCATCAACCGGACAGAAATATTCGAGTGCCGATGTCAGGTATCTCGCACTTTTCTGTCCGGCTGTTTTTGTTTCTCTCTTCTGCATGTAATGTGCGTTATTAAATAAAATAAGGCACAGTTCTGTGGTAATTCAGATGTATAATGCACAACAGTTAATATTTGCCAATGTTTCGTTACAAAGTATAACGTTTATTTAAGATAAAGTATCACCGGTCGCACAGGTTGTTAATGATTTCTTTTACGGTACACTGCCATTGACTATTTACGTTCATATAAATGCGATCTTCGTGGTCAGAGTACGACAAAAAACATAAATATATTAGGACTTATTGATATATTTAATAAAATATTACAAATTTACAAAACAAGATTTTATTGAACTTTCTATTTCAAATTACTATTATTATATTTTACCTTATGATTCAAAATGCGTTTTATTGTTTTATGTTTTTCAAGGAGAATTTTGCGATACATTTAACGTATGAACACATAATGTTTTTGCGCCATAACCCAGCAATGATGCAACAAAAATAAAAAATTAAAAAGTTAAAAATCCTAAGATGAAAGTATTATAAACAGAATCATGCTTTTACTGTTTGGTAACACCTTTTTCGTATTGTATTTTAATAAAGTGTATGGGCCATATTCAGTGTGATTTTCGTAATACTTTTAATATATACCGTTCATTGATGTCGTAATACTAGTTTCTTTGTTGTTTGTTGTAGTGACGTTCTAATGTTACCTCCCCTTTTGGTTGATTTGTGTCGTGCTTGAAATTTTTATCTTAATATCTAATTTTAATATTTACCTTCACTGTGGCCTTTTTTAACAGTTTTTCTGTGTTCATTCCCGACATCATTGTTATAATATTTTAGGCGCAAGAATTTTCGTCAATATAGCAACCATGCGGTTAGATACCATAGACCTGTTATTTTTCAAATCATTGCCATTATGGTTCGAATCCTGACTAGGGACAAGTAAATTATGCTTCAAACTATTTTTGCGGACATAAATACTGTTACAAGCCAATGAGGCGCCAAAAAGAAAAGACAAAATCACATTTTTGTCGTCGAAATTTTAAGCCAAAAGGTATCAAGTTACAACAATGTATATATTATATAAGCAGAACATTATTTTATTAATCTAAAATAAAGTTTAAGCTGATCCAAGTCCCTATGAAATACTACTTACTAAAGTAGTATAAATATTCGTTTAAAATCCATTGTTATATATATAGGCCAAAGATGTTGATATTATTTTTAAATCCTAAATGCAACACACTAATAGCAATCTTAAGATAGATTACGATTTTACCATTCAGGTCTTGATTGTTTATATAATCCAATGGGATTATGTGAAATTAACCTTATTTATGCCGGTAAAAAATTTCAGAATTTAAAAGGTTATAATTAAATATAAATTTCCAAGAATATAGTAGGAGAAATTTGACAAAAACAGTTAACATGGTGATGCAGAACAGTATATCAAGTAGAAATGTGAACAATAATTGTCTTTAACTAGACCGTCACCATAGTGTCCGTCTGGAACGGCCTCGCCTTTGTTTAGAGACAGTTATACATTTTTGCTTAGAACAAATCACCTGGCTTGGCGACAGGAAAACCTTGTCGAGACATACGTCACCTGATTTTCATTTTCGGATAGTAACTGATGGTGATTACCAAATCGTGAAATAAACAAAGCCATGCCACCCCGTAACTGCGCGTTTATTAAACCGAAGTTACTGTGCGTTTATCAAAGCAATGTATTGTGTTTATATTTACATTTCTTGTGTATTCATTTATAATGTATAATAACATGTACATACATAGTACATATGGGCATTAATTCCATCTTTGGACCTTCTCATATGTTAATAGCATCGATTTTGTTGGTATTTTTGCGTAAAACGACTTATTTCCCTATGATATTTTTCTGAAGTAATCCTATAGTCATTTTTGCAGTTTTGTTTTGTTCATCGATAGAACTAACAGTCCATCGGGCCTATCGGTAAGGGTCACCCAGTTCTAAAGTTCAGCACATACAGGTGCATGAGTTAAAAACTTTTATGATGAAAGCTCTTCCAGTCGGTCTGAGGTGTGCCGGTTGTAATATACATGATATTGTTTGTGTTATCCTCCACCACTTACTGGTAGTCCACTCTATATGGAACGTAAATGTGACGATGTTGTGAACACACCGAAGAAGAGCAGTGACAACAGTGTTTTTTCAATCCCTAGGTTGTAAAGGACCTGGTTACTATATTCCCTGTGCTGAGAGATTGGCTGGCAGAATTCCTCAACAATAATTGCATCATGACGGCTTCTGACATCGGCCATAACCTTCTTATTGAACAGGTCAGTCAAATGTTATTGTATAGTTTTGAGCTCTGAATTTTTATACGGAAGGTTATGACAATTTGACAAATTTCTCCTGGTCATTTTGTGTCGCAATGGTTTCTACAAAAGCACGATGTTTGTAATGCCTGTATGACATATATGGTAGCTAAGAGCAGACTTTTTTACACGGTCTTTACCTCTACTTAGTAAATAATCTTCATGTCAATCAACACGTAGTGTCTGTGCAAAAACCATTTACTCAAAAACCAATTATTTGCTATCACTTTGATTGCAAAATGCATTTAAGGTTGTACGCAACAATCTCCCCTTACAAGCATCGAAAAGATTTAAGGTTTTAGCTGTCAGTAATAGGTTAAAGCAAAACTTTTTTTTGAAAAATACAGATTTTAGAGCAAAATATTAAGTCTAACAAAGGCAGTCTTTATCATCATTATTTGTATGTGAGTTTGTTTGCAGGTATTGCGACTGCTGCAGTACCTAGTCAAGTTTGGTTACTATAGCGACATCGATGACGTCAGACACTTGTTGACGCCTCTTCTCAGTCTCCTTGACGGCCGCCATGACGTTCCCTTCCCCAAAGATAAGGGCAAAGGTATAACTGTCTAGTAAATTGTATATTTAAAATTTTTGACTTTATTCGAAGATGGTTATGTATATATTAAATTTCGACTTTATGTGAGTTGCCTCCAGAATCACAAAGCTAACTATGGGTATAAATGTCATATCAAATAAATTTTGTCACTTTTACTGCTAACGTTTTCTTAATGTGTGCTCCAATGTCTCTGGGTGTTTTAGGAGGTCAATAGTACCGGTATTTACACGTACCAGTAAATCCACACCTGTTTATTTCCCTTGTCAAGGCTGATCATCAGTCATCATGAGCTACGAACGGCCCTGTCAGTTGTTATTGTATTCATAAAGACACGTAGAGGTGCGAAATAGTTAATTATGTCGCATTCTGGTGTATCGCGCGATCTTGTCACCTTGGACTTCTAATCAGTTCGCAGTCGGTTTTCATCAATTTTTTAAGGACAAGAATATGAGCAAAGTTTTGGCAATAAAGTTCGGTCGTTTTGTGATGACTGGCACATAATGTTGTGTTCATTACGTTATTATTAATTGTGTGCAATTTTAGATTTAAAGATAAATGTATATGAATATTAAAGACAACAAACTTTCCAAGCAAGTCGTACAGACGTTGGAAACGATCAACCTGAACTCTTCTCCAAAATGCAGAATGTTTTAAGTAGTAGTTAATTTGATTCATTCTCGTTCAACACAAACTTTGCGGACTTTGTGAGCTAGTGATACTTAAGTATTTTATCAAATAAGATCGATTAGCTACTTTCTCAATTTGTGAATATAAAGAAATCGACAGACACTCGAGTAATGCAACTGATGCCAATGGGGTCGTATATTTTCTGCAAATAAGATTAATAGAATGTTTATATTACGTCAATGAATAAGACCTTTTTCAAGTAATCAACGTTAAAACTCTAAATTTTACACTTTCTTTGTCTATATATATAAAAACTTCATGAATATATAAACACGGTTGTTTCATTTAAGTCATTTGTTTTAACAGCTTACTGAGAGTCTACATGTAAAGCTCCAGTATAAAACTTGAATAAAATGCTTTTGAAAAATGAAAATACGTAGGTGATTACCACCGAATGCATTAAATCATCGGTTGTAACGTACTATTAGCATATTAATTAGTTTTCAAGTAAATAATAAATGTGTTTTCAGGTAAATAATAATTGGTTATAATTTGTTAATTGAAGGCTTCGTGCCGTTTAATTAAACTAAGTGAAAAAGTTAACTTAAAGCTGGGCAAAGAATGGCGTGATTAAGGTCTGTAGATCATTTAATAGGTAAAATAAAAAGAAACACACATTTAGCAACTAACCAATTATAACCAATTATTATTCAACTGAAAACTACTAACACATTTATCATTTACTTGAAAACTAATTTATATGGTAATATTACATTTCACAATTAAGTGCCTGCGTTTATTGCTGTTTGTAAGTAATATGCTTTTACTAACAATCCCCCCAAAAATATTGGACGTAAGCCAGTTTTAAACACTGATAGGTACATGTGGAATTGATCTCATTAATTGGTTACCTATTGGTAACAGACTAGACTGGTTTAAACAATCTTTAATAAGACAATCTGTTTTGAAAATATCCCCAAACTACTGTTTGTCATGCACAGTGGGACAGGTGGCGATTTGTTGCTGCTGGAATTGTTTCATGTTTTTGCTCTTAGTTTAGTGTTGAATGGGAGACTTTTCGTAAGGAAAATAAAGCCGGTCATTTACTATTACTACTTATGTCAATTATTCAATTGGAATTTACAACACAGGTCATTGAACAAATTCATGGTAAAGTAAGACAACCTCTTGATTTTATGCCACTTTGAATTGATACGAATTGAAGAATATGCTTCGACTTTTCGTAGCTATCTGTGCAATACATGTATTTTATTATAATATAAGATTAAAAGTTTATGAATATTCCCTCTTGCATTTTAACCATTTAGAAATAAAATAGTAAAACTTAAATATTTTATAATACTTAAACCCATACTCAGTACTTTATCTTGAAGTTTGCTGTCTGTTTCTTTTACTCTTTTACTCCTGAGATTAGAAACAATGTTGGCAGCATTACTAGCTGCTGGTTTGTGGTTTGTCGTTGCTCTTTTATATGCGCAAGTATATGTGTCTGTCGTTCAAAATTAGTTATCGTTCATACATGTCTCAATAATTGTTTTATTTAGGTTACACAAAAGAGGCCAGCAAGGCAGTTCAAAAATATCGTGAGACCGGGAGATATGAACAAAGTCGTGAAACAGAGGCAGTAGTCAAGGCTAAATACCAGTAAGTGTTGACATTTAGGCCTATGTAATTAAATGATAATATTGAATATATAAAGATATAATAACTTTTTTGTAATTGGACTCAAACTCTTGAATATCTATCAAAGGTTTTAAGATGTTGTATTTTTTACATTGATAAATAAATTAAAAATAACAAGTAAACTCAACTTTCATTTGATGTTATTTTTTTCAATTAATTAAACTGTTATATTTCAACTTCCTTATCAAAGATTTTAAATATCGGTCTCTGGTTGTGGTTACCAAATTCTTTAGACAAAAAGTTACTTTTTCAGGGCAATGCAGGTTTTAGATTTACTTCTGACATTTCAAAGAAACATCCGTCTGAAGGTGTGTATTTTCTTTTTTTGTTTGCTTTTACGTTGAGAATTTTTGTGGCAATGCAAAAAACGTCCTTCGTAGTTGTTTTGTACCATCATTTCAGTAATATAGGTTGTACATTAAGCATTGCGCTTTGTTCGTGTAAAGAAAAATAATACACTATTTGTTATTTAACATTTATGTCAGTCGCATTCTTACTGCTAATTAAACTTAAAAAATCTTTTTGTTCGAATGTGTTTTCAACCAAAAGTTTACTAAACATTTACGTAACCTTATAGTTTTTTTATAATTTCTAACTTCTTTACATCAACACGTATAAAGTAAATGAAAAAGTTATTTGTATAACTTTCGGCAGACGTTTGTGGAGAAATTCAAGAGCGCTGAACAAGGAGCTGTGAAGAAAAAGAATCAGACGGCGATGGAACCACTACTGTATGAGACGTTCAACCCTCAGGACGTTACCAAGTAAGTGTGTGTGATTAAGATTGTACTTTGGCTGTGATCAAGATTATACAGTGGGTGGGATCACTGTTATACAAGTGGGTGGGATCAATGTTATACAGTGGGTGGAAACAAGATTGTACAGTCGGTATCAAGGTTATACAGTGGATGGCATATAAGTGACATGTAGGTCGGATTTTGTAGAATAGGGTCAGAGTTATAAAGTGAGTGTTAGGGATCTGGGTTGCCAAGTGGGAGGAATCGGGGTTGTCAAGTTGGTGGGATTAAGGTTGTTTAGTGGTTGTGATCAAGGTATGAACAGGGTGACAAGAGGATGGAATTGTGTTTGTCGAGTGATGGGATCAGAGTTATAAACATATATATATTCTGAGAAAAACACAGAAATATCTTGTTTTTCCAGACAGAAGAGTAGCATTTTATTAGCCGTTTTGGCTTTCGTGATGTAAATATGTTTTATATAATTCTGCATATATATCTATTTACTTCAGGAAAGCCATGAAAAAGCAGAAAGTCTTTTTACGGGAGCTCAAGGAAATGTTCTATGCTTCCGCCATCTTTGACATTGACACGACAACGACGGTTTTGATGGTATGTAAACCCATTTTGATTGTTAAAGGGCTTAATGTGTTGTTAATAGTATATGAATGATTTTTCTAGCCTGCTCAATTATAGCATTACACTGCGATTAACGGTTTTATTGTTTTACTATCTATATTATATAATTATTTCAAATAGATTAAATTAATTGTAGATTAAATGTTATAATAATAACAATTTTCTACAAAGTGTCATTTCTGTTCGTGTATTTGTTGCAGGATCTGTCGGAGTATCGGTACGACATGATGATCACAAAGTCCTTGGACATCTTAAACAAACTCTTCTCATCACAGAGTGACATGTTCAGACTTGCATTAGAAGCTCAAGTAAGAAAATAGCACTCAGCCAGTATTTAGAAAGGTCGTAGTAGTTGTTGTTGTAAATCTAGAGAGGCATTTCTTCATTAGTCCTTTACCTTCCCTTATCTCTACGCGTATTTTAAAACGCTTTTATAAATATCTGTTTATAAGTTTATTTTTATTTTAAGATACGTCTCTCCAGTCCTTTTATTTGCTTTTAAAACGCATATTTACATTGACTCTTTGATAGATTTATATCATATTTGTATATTTTATTATATTTTTAAAAGATTCTGCTGTCCCAAGATTCTGCAAGGGTTCACCGTGAGGTCCAACGAAGTCTACCCGTGTTGCGGCGTCTGGCGAAGCAAAAGTTGAACGATCAGCAGGTGTTGCTGATGAGCGAGATACTAGATGAATTGGCAGAGTATGTAAATGCAATGTTGAACATTGCGCTTGAAGTGTTAGTGCTAGTATATTGCGGTTGTGTTCATATATTGTTGAAGTTAAACTCACAAGCCAATTTGGGCCAAAAGTGAGGCATTTCATGGAGAACAATTGCTCATTTATTTCTATACGTTACTTATTTTATTCATGTATCAATTTAATACTACCAAAGAGTTAAATATATTTAGCCCTTTCTGATACCACGTTTTCATTTTGTTTTTTTGTATATCTCGTTTTATAATGAAGAGCTTTGTAAAATTATTTTGTCAATATAAAGTTTATTCTTAGTCTGTTAAGAATGCTTAACAACTTGTTCCAGATCAGCAAGCTCTATAAGTTTGATTTATTATGTACGCATGAAGTTATTTAGCAAATAACTAAGAATTAAGTGTAAGATTGTAACAAAACGTAGTTTGAAAATGGCTAATGTCACCTTATTAGGTTAGAGCTCTGTAAAACCGGTTTAAGCATCTCAGTCGGTCCATATTGCCGACTGACCGTTCCAAGGCGGTAACTGTCGGGTTTGCTCTTTACCTTAAATGACTCATCACAAATTTGTTCTTAATTTTCGCGTGACTTGCATGTGAAATACCTTTGTTCTATGCCTTTTCGGAGTTTGGTATATGTTGCAATACTTATAGGACTTTGTCATATATTCTTATTCATGATCACAACAATGTTACTTGTGCAGTGTGGCGGTCGTAAAAGATCTCCCCGTGCATGTAATCTATGTTGTCATTTAATTCATCCTATAAGGATTGTTACGTGTATTTCCTTTGATGGACATTGAACTTTGGTTCTTCAATTCCATCTTCACATGAACAGGATGCTACAACCATTTATTCGTCTCTGGTCATGTTTGTTCATGATTCAGAAAGTTAATTTTATTTGTGGTCAACCATTTTTGTGTTGTTTTTCAAATCGAAATAATACCATATTCCGTTTCTGATCACTATGTGGACATTATTTTTCGATGACGTCACTACTTTCCTCATAACGTATAGAAAATATCAGCGCATGGACATTTTGTTTTCAAATAGATCGTTTTTCTTTTCGTTGCTTGCATTTGAGAAACTCGTCAGGAAGTGCGAGGTTAGAGCTCTGTAAAACCGGTTTAAGCACCCCAGTCGGTCCATATTGCCGACTGACCGTTCCAAGGCGGTAACTGTCGGGTTTGCTCTTTACCTTAAATGACTCATCACAAATTTGTTTTTACTTTTCGCGTGACTTGCATGTGAAATACCTTTGTTCTATGCCTTTTCGGAGTTTGGTATATGTTGCAATACTTATAGGACTTTGTCATATATTCTTATTATGTTTCAGATTCTGTCACCTGCCGAAGAACCCACATGAGCCCCACTTTATGAATCAGAACATCATGATAAGCCACGGTAAGCTGTCGTAAAACTGTTTCTTTTCTTAAAAATATCTAATAATTTTTTATTTTTATTTTATAATGAATTCCTGTTTACAATTTTTTTATTTAATCGAGAATCAAAAAATGAGAATGTTAATCCTTTGGAGTATAAGCTTTGCTGATATTATAGTTGATGAAATATGATACCTTTGCAAAGAGATAACACATAATTTCAAGTATGTTTTTAATTTTACCTAAACCTATTCATCAACTAATATGTTAATCACAGCTGTTTAAGGGTTGTTAAATAAATGATTGTTAAATGAATAAAATCTAAAATATGTTGTCAGTTTTTGCAATACTTGTTAATATAACTGAAACAAATATTTCTTTTCCCTTTTAGGAATCCTTGATATTGTTTTGGATTTGTTGTCTCAGGATATTGACGCTAAACTGATGGTAGGTTGAAATGTAAAAAGTGTTGCTATTAATTAATTGGTTTAATTGGTTGAGTCATGCTGTTTAATTGCTGGCCTTAATAACACAACAGAAACTTACTTCATTTATATACCCACCCGAATTTATTTTTTATCTCTCTGCTTTTAAATAATAAACAATTCATCTTGATATAAGGAAAGACAATGGGGTTTCCTATAATATTTTATATTATTATATTATATCATATTTTTTATATTTTTAAATTTTTAACATATTAGGGCAAAATTAAAGATGAAACTCTAAAAAAAAGACTTGAATCTTAAATAAAATACTTACCTTTCAAAAACAGCTAAAATGAGACCATAATATATTGAAAATGTATTATTTTTATATAAAAATGCCATTGCTTGTACGGTAAGTAGAGTTCTAGTGTATCAGAAGGCATCGAGTAGGAATCGAAGGCAATCCGAGACATAATTGTCAATTTTAATTGCATTTAAGATCATGTTTCATGCTAGAAAATCCTCCTCTATTTGCTGTAAACATCTTCTCCGTCTTCGCGACAATAAAAGCTTCATGCAGTGGAATGTTTCAGTCAACACAACTGACACACAGCTAAGTTTCATGTGTATTTTACATCTAAAAAACTGCTATGGTACAGAATCATAAAATGGTCGCATCCCAGGAAATCATTATATTGAACAATTAGTGGTTAAAAAGTTAAAAACAATTAAACACTAGCAATATCAATGTTTTAAGGACATTTTGGGAACGAATTTTAGACCCACCACTTTCAGCAGAAACAAAAGTCCCCCTTTCAACTGCCTAAATTAAAATCCAAATTTTAGTTGCATTTAACATCAGCATAAAAAGAACACAATTTTTATCAGTTTAATGCATTTAATTTTCATGACATATACATTTAAACAAAATGTATAAAAAACACACATTACATTGTTAAATCAGCGCATCAGTCAAAGAACACAAACAATAATGTCGACAGGGTACATTCATATATACTAAATGTCTTTATTCATACGGCTCATAACGACGATACAGTTTACACGCCGCTGAATTATCCCATAAGAAATTAAAAACTACTGTTTTTGGTATCTATTTAGGAGGAGCAGTACATGGGCATGAAGGTGGTGTTCCAAAAGACACTGTACTTGCTCCAGCTGCTGATCCGAGAGAACGACAATGTCCAGTTCAGGATCTTTGGTAACCTAGACACTTTGCTAGACGTGCAGGTGGTGCCTTCCGACCTTGCCATGGCCCTCAAAGAGGTAAAATTAACTATAGTTATTTATTATACAGATTTTTATGATGTCCTGTCTTAGCCGAGAAGACAACAGGAGGCTGATGGATAGTGTTGTATTTTAGTCCAATGCTAAACGAGTGAAGAAAACTCGAAAGCAACTGCCATCAAATATTTACTAATGTAACAAATGTAATGTTCCAAGCAAGTGGAATACATGCAAAAAAAAGTCTTCGTCGTTTTGTCAGCCTAACTGTCACGTTTTGTGTTATGTTTGAACCGTTTTATATATTTATTCTTAAACTTGATAAATTAATGTAAATAGGGAAGGCAGTGCACAATAAACATAACTGTTTCCTCTCTAAGATAAAAAATAAACCTGATATTACTTACTAATATCTGTAACTTAATGATGTGGTAATTTTACTTTTTAATGTATCCTTTCTGCTAGGTTTTCATTGCCAACCAGGCCACGTGTCTGAAGGTCTCCTCTCAGCAGGTGAAGAAGATAGTGCGACTGGCGGCTGATCACCAACAGAATGCTCCAGAGTTCCTTGACCTTCTCAATGTACTAGTCAAAGTGGAAGGTCTAGATCTGACCATCAAGAGAAACCAGGCTCTAGTGATGAAATACATCATGCAGAACTTCAAGAAGGCCGCATATGTCCTTGATCAACCACGTGAAGTTAGGTAAATGAGACGTATTTCGTTTATCTTTATTGTTATCTTGCTGTATTTCCTCGTTTATCTTGAGTCATTCTCTCCTTTTAATGTTAATTTTATCTGATATTCCTTTAAGAAATTCCCTTTTTGTTCTATTGCTCTTACATGTATGATGCAAAACTCCTTTATTCTCAGCCATTATTCTCTTGTTGTAACAGAGAGAAGATACTCACCAATCAAGCCGATGACGGACACTTGCCATACTTTGCCCACCTTGTTGATTTACTGGCCACCTGTGCAGAGGTAGTGAAATATTTAATTATAATTTTTAATAAAGCAAGATAAATGGAGATGGTTCATCTGCGTTGTTCTAAAATAGATTAATATGCATGATTAGCGGATATTCTTGTCGAAGCAAGACAGCAGTTTATTGCAGTTTAGTATATATTTTTCTTTTGATTCCATTTGATAAAGATTTAGTATTTG
Organism: Sinonovacula constricta; assembly: GCA_007844125.1. NCBI lineage: Eukaryota > Metazoa > Mollusca > Bivalvia > Cardiida > Solecurtidae > Sinonovacula > Sinonovacula constricta. The sequence continues at coordinate 19,049,845 of CM017565.1, forward strand.
CTTCTCCCTTTGTGAATTTTAATTACCCTTGAAACCTAGTAAAGACAACAATTAGCACAGTTCTACGGAAAGGACTTATAATGATTATTTTCGCTGTTTCTCTTTTGCGATTAAAGTTGACAATAACTTTCATTTATTTTCATTTATTTTATTCAGGGAGAGAACAAATTTATCGAATCTCTGTGTCAAACAATTCTGCCCGTGGATGAAATTCTGTGGGTGATCAACCACAAGGACATTGACTGTAACATCAAGAGGCCTTTTATCAAGTTCATGATGTGGGTCTACATGAAACCAGTCGAGAGTCTCATAGAGAGTGGTGCCGCCGATCTCCAGCACCACAAGTAAGGGTGCTTCACTCCAAATGGCTAAGTGTCAGTAGAACTTTAGAAGCTCTATTATAACTGGACTTGTCCGAACTCATTAAACTCATTAGTTATTTAGAATTTCTATTATATACGGGTAACAATACAGTTGTATGGCAAAAGTGCCAGAACATACATAACATTTCTTTGCTCACTACAAAACTACATACTTGTTTGCATTCCCGGAATTATAATTGTAATGGGTGTTTGATTTATTCCAGGAGTGTTTGGGATTTCATTGGCAACACAGTGGGAGAGATTAACCAGCTTACAGATTCTGTCAGAATGTTTCCAGACAAAACTAGTGATTTGCTGAAGTTATCGCCATCAAAAAGGTATGCTGCCACTTTCTTATACTAAAATTATTTCTTCAGTAAATTTATGTTCATATAATTTTATATCCTTTTGAAATCCCTGTCAATTTTATATTTCATTATTTCCTTTCTCATTTCTAGACAAAATTTTAGTGTGAAAAATCAAATTTGTTTAAAAACATTTTATTTATTTAAACGTGTTATGTCAGATCACGAGTGTTGTTATAAGCCGTTGTTTTGTGTTGCAGTGCTGTTGCTGATGAGAATGACACCAGTAGCTTAGTTCACAGTGGCATTTACTACGTGTTGGAAGCGGTCATGCCATTTGTTGACGTAAGTGGAGTCGTTTTATTGTTTTTGTACTAAACACTCGAAATATATTATTTCTTCCTAAGTAGCCTAATAGGTTAATGCACAAGTAATATGAATATAAGTATACTATTTTCCTTTTTATTCATCTTCGAATCTTAAAATTATGACAATAATAATTAGACAATATTATACGTGGAGCTGGGCCAAGGGCTGATAATTTGTCCGCTAACAAAATAATCGTTATTTAGTCCAGGGCAAATTATCAGCGCTTGGTCCACTTCAACCGTATATTGTCGATTGTAATGCATAATGTATTGAGAAAGTTGCATTTTCTGTCGGAAATCAATTTATTTACATAGACTGTTTCTAAGTTGTTCGATTTGAAAAGATGCAGGTGAGTATGAAAGGTATGTGATACAACAAGTACAAAAATAACATTTTAAAATTGCTTACATTCACGGAAAAACACATTTCTTTAAACAAAACTTACACCTACAGTTCTATTAAATTGAAAGAACAGTTTATGTTTGCATACCTGATAGAATTCTGACCTACTCCTTTTTAAATGTGTCTTTACTAGGCGTTTCTTGTTTCAGGTGTTCTACACTTCATTTTTCTCCCCTGACAAGGACATCTACCCTGATGAAATCTTCCACACCGATTCATTGGCCACAGCTCTAATTGTATGACTTGTTTTAATTAATCAGTTTTCTTCATTTGCTACAACCTGTTCAAACTGTGAACTATGATTTAAAAGTATTGTTTTACTGATTTTTTGTTCTTTTTAGAATATTGCAGTTTTCTAACTATAATCTAACGTTATATATTTCGTTAGCATTTCAAGAAATTAGCATATATTAGTATTCATATATTGATAATTGTAACTCATTGAACATACTTTAGCAGTGTTAAAAAGCAAGCGTATTATGCTGTTAAAAAGTTGCTAAAGAAGCAATCTTTTTATAAACATAAGATGCATTGTAGTGTTTTGTAATTGTAAACATAAAATTTGACAAATTGTGTTTCAGGCCTTCTGCGATGTGACAGGTCATATGTTGACTTCGCCTACGCACATGAAAAGTTTGGTGACGTCACTAACAGCTGTATCAACCCAGTCATGCACGCCAAAATCTGTGAGAAGTTAATTTATTATCAAATGTTGCTTTGCTTTAATAAATGTTTCGCCGTTTATGTTTCCATTATTCTTACTGCCATCATTATTTAATAAATATATAACAAATTATAATAATCTCCACAAGTGTGACAATGAGATGTGTCATTTTTATTGTATGTTTATCCTGTCATTTATCTTCAGTCAATGCATCCTTTACAAACATATCATACTTAACCGAAACACTGTAAAGTCTAGAACTAAAAGAAATACCCGAACATTTATAACTAGTATATCACATTTCGCATCTTTTAATTCAGAGTAACAATGTTTTTTTCTCTATTTTCAGACTCTTGTAGCTGTCTTAGAAAAGTTTACGAATGAGATGAAAGTTGGCGATACAAAAAGTGCTGTCAGAAAGGTAAAAGTATGAGTCCATAGTTATTAATGTGAGCTAACTGTTATAGATCAATTATAGATCAATTAACTTTATTCTGAATTCTTTTGCAAAGTTATTCTTAACATTTCACCTATAGCTATAAATAAGAGTTTTCAGATTATATATATATTGACACATCTTTTTCTGTGATTGCATGATTATATGATTGATTTCTGCTAAATAACACATGTGTAATATAAAGTCATGTTGATGCTTCTTTGAAGTGTTCAAAAAACTACATTAAGTATTCAATAATCTTGGTTTTGCATGTATTATTTTCAGTAGTGATAAGTCTGAAAAAAAACATGTTTCCTAAAATGTGAAGTGTAAAGTTTCAAATTGGAATATTTTAATATTTTTTTTAATTTTGTTTCTAGGGAAATATGGAGTATTATGCTGCAGAATTAGAGCTGAATGCCAAATTCCACACCTTTGCCACAAACTGTAGCCGTGTTCATGTGGGCCAAAATACTGTCCAGCAGCAGATGAAGTACAGCTCTAAAAGAGGTAATATCCACTGTAATTCTATAATTTGTAATTTAAATAGAATTATTTAAAATAAAGTGTTCCCTTATACGTGGGATTCAGTCTAATTGGAGAAAGCTATTTCAGATCATGCAAGGTGCACCTCGTATTCATGTCTTGAAGACTTGTGAAATCATGCTTATGGCAATTTAGTATGACATGTTCTTTTATTAAAAATAAGAACATCTCATTTTAATGTGCATTTCTTTATATCACTTTTAAATAGTTAAACCATTTGGCATTTTTAATGTTCTAACACGCTTTTTGTTCGTTTTTAGAGTACACTGATCTAGGTAGCAATGAGGAACTGCCGTTGGGAGAAGAGTTTCAGAGCCTTGTCAAGTGTTTTACAGATAGTCATGAAAAGAAACCGGAGAAAAAATACCGATTGGCAAACAAACTACTAGAGCAACTATCGTAAGTATTGTATTCAATAGACTTGGATCAGTGATGTTCTGTGTTTTTAAAACTGATCCTATTGATCTTGTTTTGCGGTTTTGTCTCTTCTGATTTTTGTTGCACTAAAAATTATATGTATAACATATATTAATGTAAACATTTGGAACAAGGGCATTAATACTGACAGTTAAACTGGTAATATACACTTAAATGTCTCTTTTATGGACCCATATTTTGCAAGTAGTTGAAGTTAGAGTGTGGTACATATAAATCAACATAAAATTCATATTCTTAACGTTTAAGTGTCCCATTGTAGAGGCAAATGGCTCATTTTTCGGTCTTAAATTATTCATGATTTGTCTTTTTTATATTTTCTCTATCATACCTGCTGTTATTTTAACAGTATCTAATAATACGCGTTTTCCACGTTTCTGCTTATTTGTTAATATTTCATGCACGAGTTCCTGGATTTTTTGCCCTGTTAGTTATTGTTCTTAATCATAGATAATTAAAATATGATACCTAGATAAATGACTTTACTGGCCAAGACTTTGTCAGAAACAGACATTCCAGTGATCTATTTAATATACAAAATAACTTTAAGCAATAACAATTCAATGCATTGCTATTTTGTACTGATCTTCGGTATGTTCCATCAGCATTACAGGCATGCCATTTAGAGGCAGATCCTTTGTCAGTCAGCCAGGGTACGTACTGCTGTGCGACCAAATCACACGCGAATGAATACATTATGTATAAACTATTTTTGTCAATGTATACGCTATATCTTGTATACACTGTTCACCATGCTGCCTCTCTTGTCCCGTCTTGCTCCTACTGTAACCATATGATGTATCTCAGCATAGGATATATTATAACTTAACCGAAATCCACCTTTGGGCTAAAGACAATGTGATTTTACACGGTAATAAAGAAAATATGGAAAAATAAAAGCAAATGAAAAACATGCCTGTATTAATAGATTTATATGGCAAAATGCAGTTAAACGCGTGTCATTGAAATAAGACTTCATATTTTATTTAAATCAGAAAGCCCATTTTTCGAGTATGAATGATCTGTACTTTCGTCATACCTTATCAAACAAAACGTCAGCGCTTGGACATTTATTCAAATGGTTCGATTTTCTTTTCATTGCTTACATTTGAGAAACCCATCAGGAAGTGCAAGGTTAGAGCTCTGTAAAATCGGTTTAAGCACCCCGTCGGTCCATATTGCCGACTGACCGTTCCAAGGCAGTAACTGTCGGGTTTCCTCTTTTTGTTAAATGACTCATTACAGATTTGTTCTTACATTTAAATTTGGCTTGCATGTGAATACCTTGGTCCTACTCTTTCAAATTGTTCTACCTGTTGCAGTGCTCATAGGACTTTGACATATATATTCTTATTGTGCAAATTTCATTAAAATATGGTCGGCATTTTCAGAAATGACAACCTGAATAAAAATCACCTGAAAATGCAGCTCACGAGTTTGCTTATTTTGACAAGTGTTGACAATTGCACACGCACGAGCACAGCTTACACCAGCGAAAGATCTTTTGATAACTTGCCATTAAAACTGTATAATTTGAATAGAAATGGATTGTCTTTGTTATGCAGTCTATTGATTTCTCACAATTTTATTAGTAATATTTGATGAACTTGTCTACATTTAAGTTATTGTTTTTTACATTTACATTCAGTTATATCACTTTTTTATATTCCATTTGCTAACATTATTTACATTTATCTGGAGTTCGCCGTTAATAATAAATTCGTCCTAAAATAGTGTCTCGCCGTTCTCGGCAAAACGTACTTAAAATGTAGTTCGCAAACGTGGTAGTCGCGATAGCAAACTAGCCAATATAGTTATTATGAATAACAACATAAGAATCACGTGCATACCACGAGGTTTTTCGAGCTAATAGCTGTGTATAGAAACATACTAGGTAGGAATAAAGAACCCACTCGTGGTGTCATTAGAAAAAATGATTGATCTTTAAAAATGAATATATAGCTTTTCATTAAGCAATAATTAACTTTATGCAATGTAGGGACCATATCTGTAAGCATGGTTTGCATCATATATAATCAATAATGATATAGATTTTTGTTTTATATATGTATGGAGTGCATTTTACCATCACGCTATTTGGGTTTGATATGAACATTTGCAATATATAGAAATGTATTAATAAAACAAATTTTATATTTTATGCCTTAGAAATACGCTGTGCAATTTGTATTAAATTCTTGTGACATGTATTGCACCTGTACTGATTATTATTTTATTAAAACATTAAATGTGCATAATGTGTATACCCATTATATGTACACAATAACATCTTTTTATTACATAAGCTTTCTGTTTATTACCTTAATTTGCATCTTTTCCATTCCTTTACATGTAAACTATCTAAATGTATGAAAAATTTAGTTATGTACTTAATTATATTATATATTTACATAATATTTATCCCACAAGTAGAAATATAGCTTTTGTATATGCATTTTAGAATGTTACACCTATAAAAAGAATATACACGATTTCTTTAAAGATTTACTACATACGTGATCAAAGAGATTACTAACTGCTCATTTTTTCATTATTTACCATTCATTCTTCATTATTACTCGTTCATGTTCTCATGATAGGATATCATCGAAGAAGATCAGGTTTGCAACTAACACTAGTCGATCACAGGAAGAGTTAGACATTAAGTGCCTGCAGGTGCTCAGAACATTGATTCACAACGAGGAGAGAAAGCTGCCAGATGACTGGTCCAACTCAGCATCAGACTCTAAGATCAAAAAGTACGGTAGTAGTGGAATAGTTTTGATTGATTCTGCTTGTTTCTTAGATATATGGCATATATATACATTTATGGTATATGATTCCATGAAGAACCATCTAATTTTCGGTATATTTTATAAACATATATTCCATGAAGAACAATAGAATTGTTCGTTATCATTTCTGTATCATAGGATAATGTTGCAAAGAAATAAAAATTAATTAAAAACTAAAGCTGCCTGTTGATGATACCTTTATACCCACATAACGTTATAAATATTTTAAAATGAATAATGTCAACAGACAACTGACACACATCCGAGACATCCAGAGTGCCATCAATGCCCATGATGTTGTCAACAAAGTGTTACCCCATCTTGCTAGACGGAGTGACGCCATAGCTAGAGAAGTCCTCGCCTTTGTCTGCATCCTGCTGTTTAACGCCAACAGACAAGTACAGGTTTGTGAATGTCAATGGTGTGTGTTTTTATTTTAAAAAATCACATTGTTATTTTTTCAATGCGACAAGGTCCAATATTTAATTTAACATATGTTTACATGTTAACTTACTCTATATGGTTGTGCAAATATTAGTCATTTAAATGTTAAAATTACAAAGTAGCACTTAGACGAAAAAGTCCAAAAATGAGGACAAACAACATTAGTTACCAACTTGCAACAAGCAGTCGTCAAGGGACAGATTGTGATGCTTTATATAGATGTTAAGGACCCAAGCCCAACGTCGAACCTGCTGATATTAATGCGACAAGTCTACGAAAAAGAAAAAAAAATAATTACCAGATTGTAAGATTTGAGCATTTCCAGTTTTATATGTAAACTTTGGATTTTTAGAAATCACTTCTGGATTATTTCTTCTCGACAAAAGAGGAAGTATTCTTCATGGCAGTGAGGGACAGAATGCAGGTGTCGACAAACTCTATCAAGGAAAAGTAAGTAACATTATTGTTTCACATTTAATCACACAGAGAGAACACATTTTTTTTTCCAAAATTAACGAGGTTGTGCTGACAATGTCCATAAAAGATACATTCACAGAATTATATTTAATTTTGAACATCCGTATACTTTGCAAACAGAGAGAAAAGTGCACAGGTTTATCATTTATCAAAATTGAAAATTTAAAAACAGAGAATACTTCATAAAATAAAAACTAATAGTTTTATTTTGTCTTGGGCAAAAACATGTTTTGCCCTTTTTGACACGAATTGCAGTTTACAAGGGATCATCAAAACTAGGCGGACTTTTGCTTCAACTTTGTGGAGAAAAGAAATCGTCGTTTCAAAATTTATGAACATTGGACATATATAAAAGTAACATAATCTAGTATGGTGGTCGTAACAAATGACGTAAACATGATGCCGTTTGACGAGCTTAAATTATATGCAAATATAACAAATCAGTAGTTCACATTTTAATATTTGTAGTTATTATCACGGGACCTTTTTTATTTCCCTACTCTAATGCATACTTGAATTAATCAACCAGACACAGAGACAATTTCTTGACAACAAGGTTGCTAGTATTTAAAAAAAACACAAGCCATCTGAAAACTGATTTAACATGTGAGAGCAAAAGGGTGTGATATGGGATGTAAAATAATTCAGGTGTATGACATGTAGCTCTTGGAATCTAGGCAGGGTATTAAAATTTCAAAATGAGCCATCACTAAATTTCAAATAACATGTATAAAGTTTCTAGACTGTCGTGAAAGTGTTAAATTATATGTTTTAATGATGTTATTGGCAGCTTGTTCGAATCAAATTTCTGTTTATCATCAGTTGCGGGGAGACCTGTATGGCGGATGCAGAAAAAATGATGCAGTTTTTTAACTAGATATAACTACATATAATTGTAATAGATCACATAAATGCGTGTTGGGTCTGTTAAAAGGTCTTTCTTAGCATTAGCAGAAATTAAGGTAAGCATCTACCCGCAAAAACTGTAGCCAACATGATCTATGATGGTAAGCAGGTAAATGCATAGATATCATATAAACATAAATATTAATTGACGTTACTTTTAGAAATTATACAAGAAATATTCCGATCAATATTCACATTACATTTTTGTTTGATATGTTAAAGTCTACAAAAGTTAAAGCAAAAGTCTAAATAGTTTAGATCGTCCTTAGTACTGAAGATCATCCAAACATTTATTACTTAATTAAAAAGAACAAATGCGTGATTCAAATTGCTAAGAATTTGAACTATCGTAGAAAATAATAATTTAAATGGTTAACGTCCACATAATGTAAGTATTTAGTACATATAAAATCACTATTTCTTGTCACAACATCATAGAGTTAGATGTATACTATTGTCCTATATCTCTGCAAGTTATATTGACTGAAAATAAATATAGCATGTGTGATGTAATGTACATTTTTGCACTATTAATGGAGTGACAAAATGCTTACATTTTCCGTTTCAATATTAAGTTTTTTGCATGACTCTTTAGCTTAAATAAAATATTTATTGCAACCGACTATTTGAATAAATATATGAAAATCTATCATGCCTACAAAAATAAAGGTATGCGAGGCACAGACGTTAACTAATTCTTAAACTTGCAATAATTTCATAACCCATGTTCGAGAGAGTTGGGAAAAAGCAGGACCTATGCTTCGATATCACTGTAATTTACATGGTTTAGACAATAATATATATTTGTCGATGAATGGTGTTAATTAAACATAAGAAGAATGAAACTACTAAAATGGGTTTATTTAAATTCTTTAATGAGTTCTAAACAAATCCATGTGTGTATAGATTTTGTTGTGTATACAGAAATTGTGAAAGTAAATTAAAGCTTTTCATTTTAAGTTCTACACAAACACAAGGTCCGTCTATGTTCGTTGGTTTTACATATTTCAACTATACTATTTTTCATAAATTGACTCAGATTTCAATTCAGCAATGTCATTAAACGAATAAAACTATATTCTACTGATAATAACATGATAAGACTTACGAGGTTCATCGTTATTTTTATATTTTGATATTTTGCAGCTTTGTAAGACTATGATCATGAAACTTCTGTGCTCTTTCATTGAACTATTTTATTTTTGCCATGTTCAACCTAGAGTTTTCATGATCAAACAATCACTGAGGAAGAAAGGGTAATTATCAGTCTAGACAATCAGTTAGACATGTTTAGTCTGTGGTTGTGTTTCTATCGTTAGTATGTCTGTGTTTTTCTGTTGCTGATTTCGTAGAAGTGAGCAGATATATTTATAGATTCTCGACGAATCTAAATATTATATACCTGAAGCAAATATAAAAAAATGAATTTTGTTCTCAGTTGGGATGTGACAGGTTTTTGTAGCCTGAATTTAATCTTCTTGTGTTACGAAAGAGATAAATATTTAAATCGCATTCCAGTTTACAGTGTTTTAATAAAAAAATAGAAGTTCTCAACAACAGTAGTTTTGAGATATGCTTCAGGTACATGGTATCTAATATATCAAATAACATTATGATATAAAATTGTTTAATAATATTAAATGTTTAACCTAATTTCAGATGTTTATTTTGTTTACTTATACAAATTATGTACATAAACTAAAATATTTAAATGTAAAAAAGAAAGTCGGGATCGTAAAATTAATACATATTGCTTTACCATAGGAAATATTATTACATTCAGCTAAAACATGTGTCCAAAATGTTTAAGATTGTTAATTAGGAGTTGGTTCAAGATTCTCTAAAAAATATTGCTTTTAGCTTTATAGCATGTAGCAAAGGTGCCGGAAAGCTATATTATTACCTTTTCTCTTGATTATTTAAAAACTTGGGGTTTTGGTTTCTTATCATTTTCCAATCATAATCCTTCTTAAGTTTTATTGTTAGAAGTGGTCTTTGTCACAAGTTGTTTACTTTATCTCCTCTCTGAAATGTTTTTTTAATATTTTTTCTCACTTAAACCTTTAAATATATACTAATATTTTTATTTAAACGGTTTAATATGTTTTACTCACAAACAAATGGTTGATGTATATAATAGTATAATAAAAACTTGTAATTTTCATGTATTCCCATCAGGCGGTTGTACTTAAATTTTATATTAAGATAAGCAATTTATTAAAAGCAATACACATAAAAACGAAGAAACATTTGCTTTTTGCTTGCTTTTATCGAAAACAATACTTGGGAACGTGTGTTCTTTGGAGAGCTTATTCATTAATAATTGTGTATGCAACATCGTAAAATAAATAACATACTGCGTTCGTATTGGCATGTTTCCTTAACCATTTCGGAAGTTATTGTTAAAATGATACATGTTTGCTGATTAACATTGATGTTACAGATGTAAAATGCCACCGGTTTTTGACAATTTATACAGTTACTTTATTGTTGACTAACGATTTTCTTCTTTTTTAACACTGTTAGATGATTTCACCACATTAAATCTTTGGATCTTACGTTGTCCTCATTGTTAATTGATATAAACTGCAACACTTTGTACATTTGCCTGAAAAATTATGTATATTCTCGATTAACATATCAAAGAAAACAGTGCATTATTCCATACTTGGGCTCATGTTGGCTATTATAGTAAATAGAAATGTGTTGAAGGTTGTCATAAGAATAACTTCAATTTGATAGTTTACGGAAGAATTCGAGATTGGTCCAGTGTATATGCAAGAACTGCAATTACTTTCACCGTAAATACCCCACATAACAAGCCCCACATTGCTGCAAGAGGGGCATACATAAACAAATCAACTACACCTGGATTTACAATTTAGACCTTTTATACAATTAAATTTTTAAATTTTACTTTAATATAATCACCATAGCAGTTTTCTGACCACTCTACGCTTTGGTACTTTGTTATAATGATATTTGCAAGTTTCATATTTTTTCTGGCATAATCTCGTCCGCTTTTAAACACATATTCTTTTACGCGAACTCTTTTAAGTACATCATATCATAGCAGATCTATATACTTTTACGGAAGAAATATTTATCTCTCTTATCTAGTTAACGATACCTATCTTGGTACATGGTTTTAACACATTTTCTGATCACATTCCTAAACAGACGTGCCTTGCTGCAGCAGCATGAAGCGAGGCGTGGCGAGTTCCTGTCTAACTTCGGAAGTTTCCAGAGTTCAGTAACGCTGGGCAGGAAGGCTCTCCAGACGATTCAACACTATGAGCTGAGGCTGAAGAAGGAGAGAATGCAGGGATGGGTATGTAAAAAATGCTGCTGTTTCAAATGTAAAAAGGAGAACAAGCAACCAAGACGAAATCATTTTGGATTAAAATGAGACTAAAATTATATTATGTTATAATTTTGATGTTAAGAAAGCATATGTCTTCAAAACCTCACTTAAAAAGTTTAAATCAATAATGGTAAACCAGACTATTTTCGCATGCGTTATGATCTTTCTTTTTTTGCTATGGTTGTTATTTGATAATCTTTAATTTAGAGCAGCGTGGTTTTATTTTATTATTCTAAGAAAGATACACTTAATTGAAAACTGGATTTTCTAAACAAAACACTTTACATGCTTTATATTTTAAATATAATTTTAAAATTCCTAGTTCATAGCTTCTATTGTTATTATGTTGCATTTTAAACAACTTAATATTATTTGTATGGCATAGTTTTTAAATTCTGTTCTGCGCTTCTTTGTTGTTCATGATTTTGTTGTTTATTTATATAGCGAATTAGAAATACTTTGATTTGCTTTTTTGCTAGTATTTAACATTAAAACTATTTTAGTTTGCAAAGTGATTGCAGTGTTGACGCTAAAATATATATAGTAATGTGTTTTAACGTTACAACTTAACTTTCCTGCAGTTGGACTTACTTATTTTGATGGCGTAAAATATTTACGAGTTTAAACTAATATTGTTAACGAATATATCTTTATTTCGATTAAAGCACGTTTAACAGCCCGTTTACCACATTTTCAATTTTGTATTGATTCACGTCATTTAGCGTCGTTTAGAATATATATATATATATATATATACATTTGTTTTTGAAAAAAGAATTATTTGATGAGCATTGAATTTTACAGTCTTTGAACACTCACTTGTAATATATAAGTGACCGGAATTGACAAGTAAAAAAGTTTCATTTCTGTGACTGTGTTCGCAAAATTAATGACTTTAAATAACATATTGTATTTAATATAAGTGACCCATACACAATGTTGCTTGCATTGTCTTCTTCACGTCTCTTTGTTTAGTTTCTGTAAACAGCTTTCTTCAAACAGGGGTTAAGAGAATAAAATACTTTATATATATCTAAATTGTGATTTAGTTAAAAATTGTAAACCTTAAAATAGTGCAACTAATGTTATGTTTTTCTATGCAAGACATATGTGACATTTATTAATTTAAAATGTACTGCTTTCGTATGTAATCGTATTTTATATAGTTAATTATAGTCAGTAGATTTTGATATACCTTAAATTGTGTAGCCATTTTGTCTTTTATACAAATCATCAGTAGATATATGTAATAGTTGTCTTTTGTAGACGCTTTATACAATGAAAAGATTCGGTTTACCTATTTCTATATTGTCTTTATTTGTTATTTTTTGTTTTGTTTGCTTTAGAAATCAATTGTGTACGTCAAAAGGAAGGAGAAGGTAAAAGACTGTCAACATATAGTATTGCATATAATATACACATGAACTATTGTGTGAAGTGATGCAAGTAACTTGAAATTGATGTACTCTTTATATAGCTTTAAACTTGAGGCTGAACATTTTCACATATAAGTAATTGGTCTGATATCAGTTTAAATCTTTGTATAATGTTTAGGTCTTGTCGGTAATATAATTTTGCATCGCAGGTATTATAAGTATTTGTTTATGCCGAAATATGTCATTGTCTCTTGCAAGTATTGTCCTATTACAATCTTCTTATATTTTACCAAAGCGAAGTTTTATCCATGTTTAGTATTTTTTTTTAAAAGAAGTAAATTTTGTAAGTCGTGACATAAAAAATCTCTTGGTTCCATTTTTATTCGTGAAATAGAAATAATTTATCTCTTTCCTTTTCGTATCTGTGAATTAAAAATAATCTATCTCTTGGTTCCATTCGTTTTTTGTACAATATGAATAATTTTCTCTTGGTTACATTTGTAAATTTTCGTGTCCTTAATAAAAACCAGTGGTAGTATAAATCTTAATATTTCCATGTTTAAATGCTTTGAGATGTTATAAAAATCTATAAACATGTATAACTATGATGAATGTTTATGCTTCCATGGGGCATGTTTGGAGTTTTGTTTAATGTGTGCATGTCTGTATGATGTATGATGTTAAGTGATTTGTCAGTAAGAATAGTCTGCATGTGTCGAATAATCTAACATGGCACAATCTAAAACAAATATATTTACCTGGGCTGAGCACAAAGAGTTCGAAGAAAATATGACTCCTATGAGTTAGCAATATATATTCAGTTTTTAAAGACAAAGGTTCACCTATTAGTTCTTGTTTGCTCTTAATCTCTTTACCGTTAATATTCTATTTATTTGCGTTTGCTATAACTTTATAATTATAATTGTCATGCTTGCTTAAACAACGAATGAAGTATCATAACAAAATACGTGAAGAAAAAAGAAGATAGCTCTTGGAACCATTCGCTCAGCCCTCATATGTTGAAAGTATATTGTTAACTTCATCACCTTGACTAATCCACTTTGTTTGCTTTAACTCTTTATAGAGTATTCTATTTATTTGTTTTTATATTTACAAGGTAAATATATATGGTATCATATATGTTTACATTATGATATGAGCTGGTTGAACCTCTCTATTGTCATTTTTTTCTTTTATGATAGTCTGACAGTATCGGAGATGCTTAAGTAAAATATAGCAGATTTACAGATATAATTGCATGTCATAGTTTTAAGTAGTTCTGCTTTGAGCTAAGTTAATTGCAACTTAATATTAAAACATCTGTTTAATCGCTTATTCCTAGTTTGCCTGTTGTCTCTCATTCTTTGCTTACATCATCATAAATACGACATAAAATCACGGCTTTTACATTATTATAAATCTATTGTAATCTAAACTTTTTAGATGGTAAAATTTTAACATTTCTTAGAGACCTATAAACTCATTTTTTATCTTATTGCAGAAAGCATTGAGTCGAGCCAAAGAACCTATGACAGAAAAACAGAGGAAGAAATCGATAAAGAAGAGAAAGAACTCAGAGAAAGAGAAGAAGAAGCAGAAACCCCCACTTACAAACGGGTTGTCCAAAGAGTATACATCCGACAGGAGCAACGAGAACTTGCTAGATCCTGGATCCCCAGACAAGCCATTGGAGATAGAGTACAAGCCTGAAACTGGCGAGATAGAAATGACGAAGGTGGAGCAGAACGAGGTTTGGATGTATTGTACTCTTTTATGTTAAAAAGCACTAATTTACTTCTATACTGACTTTCTAAGAAAAAAGGATCATTCATTAAAGTTAGCTTTTTAAAACAATCACTGGTAGCTCCTCTTGGTCAGATGGATATAGTTGCATTATTCATCAGCCCGCCAACCGTAGGTTAATTACCAAATTACCAATTAGGGCAAGAATTGTACGTGATAAAGGCTTTCAGCCAACCTAGGGTATGTCAGTGCTTTTTCTTGTATATATTTTAGCTATAAAACAACATGATTTTTCCAGAATCAGTTTAAGGATGTATTAATATTCTTAAAAAAACAAGCACAAAGTGACAAGTATTGTTACCGGCAGGTGTTTGAGCAAGATGAGGAGGCTGACTCCCCAGAGCAGATGTTTGCCGACATGGATGCCAGTGTAGCGGATATGTTAGAGTACAAAGATGATGGCTGCATCGAACTAGTGTTGAAGGTCTTGGCGCGAATTTGTGACGGCCAGCACGTTGGATTACAGGTGGGTGCTTAAAAATAAGAATATATGACGAAGTCATATGAGCATTTCAACATGTACCACAATTTGAAAAGGCACATGACAAAGGTATTCACATGCAAGCCAGATGTAAAAGATAATACGACGATGCAGTATAAATTGTGTTGTTGTTTTTTTTCGGCGTAGCCGCCTAACATAACTTGTGATCTAATTAGGGATGCTGACCCAAGTCGGATTGCATTGATAGACATATCCCATTGCATCGGTATGCGTCTCTAAAAAAAGAACACCTCTTAACCAACGACATATACACATACGATGTGCAGATAAATTGGTAGCTATAATATTTTATCTCTGGATTATTAGGCTCTTTGAGTGGCGGGGCAAATACATGGGTGCAAGTTTTTCGGCATATGCCGGAACTTCCGGTTTTTCCAGGACGCCAAGGGCCATTTTCCCAAATCGTACAAATCCGTTGAGATTTTCAGAGGAGGGTTGGGGTTGGGGGGTATAGACCTACTCATGCTCTGAAATTAAGTTCGTTTCGATTTCAACCACGTAAACAATCTCATTGTCTATTTTAAGAATTCATTTGCATATGCTTGTTTTCGACCTTTTCACGGACTTTACCGTGTGATGTACGATGCAACTTCGGACAACTGACACTTAAATGTCACGAAAATAATGATTCGTTAATGAGCTTGCCGGACTGGACCGGCCAGTGCCGAAAATTACCAAATACGGCTATCTGACCTTCACAAACTTAAAGATTGTCTTATTATAGCAACCCACTGAAAAAGCGCGTTCTGAAATGCGGTTGGTGCGATGAATGTGTTGATTATAAGAGCAAATTTGATTCGCTGTCTTATTATAACCGTCCAATGAAATAAGCGCTTTCAGACGAATTATCATACATGGAGGACGTAAACATCATTGATATTAATAGAGATAGAAAACCAAATATTGGAACATGAAGTTTTACCCGCTGGGTATGACATCAAGGAATTAGAAAAAGGATCAAAGAACAAGTGGCGTTGGGAATGGTTATCGGAAGTAGATACAGCTGGCGATAAATGGGAACAATGGCTGAAAAAGCCTGACATAGCGGGTGTAGCTTTCTGCAAGTGTTGTGCCAAACCATCAAATACGGGTCAAGCGGGAAGAAATGCATCAAAAACCACGAGTCATCACAAGTGTCACTATAAATAATGTTTTGTTAATGTATTTACTTATTAGAGCATTCATTTATGTGTACATGTAAAAGAGAAATATGAACGTTTCAAAATAAATATAAGTTGAAACTGGATTTATTTTGTCAAGTATTCATTGATATTCAATAATAGGGCATAACAGATTGCTAAATTTCCATCAGACAATCAGGTTGTTGTATCAGAAAATGACTTGTCAAGGTCTTGTACTGTGCTAAAAACCAGGAGTTTCCGGGGCCCTCCGGACCCCTGGACCCCTGGCCAGGGCGTTCCCCTGGACCCCTGGCCAGGGCGTTGCCCTGGACCCACCGGGGGCACTAGCGACCCCCAGCCAAAAGTTCAGGTTTATCAATTTTTTCTACTTGCATCCATGCAAAAAACTGCTGTTTTGTCCGTCCGCCTGTCCTGATTGCCTGATTTCCTTAATGCGGTACATAAGAATGACAGCGCTACTTGCGTTCATTTGCTATTTAAATACTTTATCCCCACTAGTTCAATAACACTCAAGATCCAGCGTGTATTTATTTTCTTGCTTTAGCACCCAGTTAAATCTTTCTCTTTTGTTCTTTGTAAAAGTAGGTGGGTTAACATTTCAAATATGTCACTTATTTTAATTTGTAACTTGAGCTTTCTATTTGTATTTGTTTGAACTTAACTGATAATATTTATTTTTCATTTGCTGTAAAACATGTTTTTGACAGAATATGCATTGTACTTGATTTGTACTTGTTAGCATCCTCTTTTGCGAGGATAAGTCACCTATTGACAGAATAAAATGTGAATGTGTCTTGATATTTTTGATGGCATGTAGGTTGCATTTTCCGAAAAAATACAATACCCAGGAAAACAAAAGAAAATCCCGCAAGAATTATCACAGATCCACAGATATTAAAATTTTGAACTACCATTAGACAAAGGCATACAGAGTGGATGTAATAGTGACAAAACAACTCAAATGAGCAAAAAGAAAAAAATGTTACCGCCTTGGAACGGTCAGTTGACAATCGGACCGACTGCGGTGCTTTTTTACCTGGCACTTTCTGAAAGTTTTTCTCACAAACAAACATTGTAATAAACCTATTCCATATCGGAAGTTAAAACTGATAAAAGATATTATATACAAACAAAATTACGTTTGCAATTGAACAATTGTGATTTTAACTATATGACTTTTGTTATAAAATAAATTGTCATTGTTTGTGTCGGTGGTGTGTCTTTGGCTTCAACATATGGAATATAGAATTTGTATTCTTCCGTTGCAACTTACCTTCGGTAGTGTGGGTAG
This sequence comes from Sinonovacula constricta, assembly GCA_007844125.1. NCBI lineage: Eukaryota > Metazoa > Mollusca > Bivalvia > Cardiida > Solecurtidae > Sinonovacula > Sinonovacula constricta. The sequence continues at coordinate 19,067,464 of CM017565.1, forward strand.
GTGACTTTAAGATATGGGGTATTTTATCTCTTTTCTTCTCTTTGGCGGTGTATCTTTGACTTTAACTTACTGAATGTTACATTTGTTTCTTCTCTTGCAACTTCCCTTTGGTGGTATGTGTGTAGTTAACTTTAACATATGCAATAATTTATTTGTTTTCTTCCGTTGCACTTACCTTTTGGTGGTGTATCTTTGACTTGAACATACGGAATGTTGCATTTGCTTTCTTCTGTAACAACTTCCCTTTGCTGGTGTGTGTTTGACTTTAACATACGGAATGTCGCATTTGTCTTTTTTTGTTGAAACATTCCTTTGGTGGTGTTTTTTTACTTCAATATACGGAATGCTGCATTTGTTTTCTTATGTTGCAATTTACCTTTGATTGTCTATCTTTGACTTTAACATACGGAATGATGCTTTTGTTTTCTTCTGTTGCGACTTCTCTTTGGTGGTGTGTTTCTTTACTTCAACATACGGAATGTTGCTTTTTTCTTGTTTGCAATTTCCATTTGTTGGTGTATCATTTACTATAACATATCTTTGCCTTTTTTCCGGAATGGAATTTATTGAAGCTTTTCTATAGTTGCACATATACACATATATAGTGAATTCTGAAAGAAGAAAGAAACAAAGACACACTGTTACCAGAGTACATTAACAAAATCTAACCTAGAAAAGATAGAAAACCAACTTCAATGTGTTTAAAGACTTTAAAAATGCAGAATACGTACTACATTCAGATATATATGGGCGTAACATACCTCATAACTATTTTCTTAAACAGCAATGATGATATCACTTTTTAACAAACTTTTCAGAACAGTTAGCTTTAACTATCCTAGCTCATGTGTACGTGCAACTTTAAATCAATCCAAATACAGAGCAAACAAGATATTCACTACTTAACAAATTATTGTGACAAGAAAAAGAAGAAAGCATTGATGTTAAACACTGAGAGGTAAAAATAGAATATTTTAACTAGATATAAACTCTACAAACAAAGAAATAAAGGAATTCATTTAGTCACGTGATATAGTTGATCTCACAAAATATCCCTTTTAAGCCGAAAAAAAAACAGATGTCTTTACCTAATAAGATAATAATAATACTCATTCATACCATAATAACATTTTACAATAAGAACTTACATCAAGTGGGGGTTTAAAGCTGCCAAAGGTGTCAAAGCTTCTTACAGAAAGAAGAAAACCGCGCCAAAACGCATGGAAGAATCAGGGGAGCTAACTCAAAAGAAAAATTTGGTACATATATTTTTTGCGGCACATTAAAATATAAGATTTCTGAAAGCAGCTGGCAGTACACCTTTAACATAAAAAATGATGCATTTGTTTTCTTCCGTTGAAACCTTTGGTGGTGTATCTCTGACTTCAACATATTTCTACTTCAATATATAGAATGTTACATTTGTTTTGTTCCGTTGCAACATTCCTTTGGTGGTGTACCTTTGGCTTTAACATACGGAATGTTGCCATTTTTTTCTTCCGTTTTAACTTCCCTTTGTTTTTCTTGTTTGCAACTTCCATTTGCCGTCACATAAGTCTATTTTTGACAGGTTGTTAGAATTCATACCATTCTTGTTTTTATTTCATATCACTGACGAAAAGGTGACTATATAATACTTATTACAATTTAGTTTCGATATGTTTACTTGAATAACGTTTTATTTTATGAATGTCTTGTTTTATCTAGAACTACTTGCGAGAACAGCCAGACAATGTGAAGTCGTTAAACATTATCGGAGAGACGGCACAGTTTCTGAATGTCGTCTATACCAGCATCAACAGTCGCACTGTGGACCTAGTCATTCAGCTGTTCAGTACACTCAACGAATTCTGCTCAGTAGGTAGCACTGCAATATACTTTTACTTTAAATGTAAGATTGTTTTGTGTACAGCTTTTAGTATTATTTATTTCCATTTGAAAACTAGTTAGGAAGATTAGCCATAAAAATTGTTAGATCTATTTGTATATGGTGCTTAGAACGTACCTCTTATGAAAGATCTTACACATTTTATGTTAGAAAGTCCATTAAGGTTCCATAATGACTGTGTCTTTCTTTACTTTCTGTTTTATATTTAGGTATGCAAAATAACATGCGTTTTGTATGACAATTTTGACAAGGGTTTGAAAACGTGAAGTGGTATACACGTGTAGTTATTTATTGCCTTCCCTGGCGCGCTTTAAAGATTGTTAATATGCGTTAATAATCTGAATATTAAGTATAATATTATATTTGTACTTCCTTTCAAATAATTCTTTCCATTAATGTGTTACCAGGGAAACCAAGAGAATCGTGAGGTGATCTACAACAAAAAAACCATTGACTACATCAACTTTATTCTGCGTGCTGGAGAGATTGCAGATTGTCCACCAGACAAGGTAGCGATATTATCTTTTTTCAGGAATTCTGTCTGACCTCAATTTTGACCTTCCTACAAATGTTGATGCAACGTCAGTCCAAACGAATATCAAAGCGAGTTTAAATGTTAAACAAATCCAATAGCACTTTACATGAAATTTAATTTGTTGTTGTTTAATAATAGTAGTTACGTAAATGATATATTATGGTATTTAAATTGGGTTAAATATAACTGACTTGATGTACGGAATTATATAACGTTTCGGTGCCATAAATATAATTGTTATGCAGTAAGTCCAGTTGCATCAAGTGCGTCATACAATTCACAGTAAACACGATGTTGAGATTAGGACCCTTCTAAATTTGATTTCCCAACATCGTTGTATCCGTCTTTGGACTTACGACGTGGGGCGAAACTGATATTTTAAATGCTTTTAAATTGGTTACTTTAATGAACTCACAGATTGAATATAATGCTGTCTTCTCAGGTGATTGATTTGCGGGAGTCTATCTCCACATTGATCATGTCTCTGATTGAAGAAAACGGTCCGGCAGCGTCACAGGTTGCTAAGGTAATGGCTTCCTTAGTAACGTTATATACTATTTAAGTTAAAAATTGTAAGCTTAACAAGTCGATTCTATCATATTTGCTTCCCTATTCTTCTGTAACATTTAAGTATTTCGGGCACCATTTTGCATATGCATGTAATCTTTCCGTTGTAACTAATGTATCATTTTTTAAATTGTATCAAGACCGAATAAAACATAATTGATCTGTCAGTTAATTTAATCGATTATTTATTGATTATTCACACAGGAGGTGAAGGATACACTGGACAAGGAGGCCCTGTACCGGTGTATGGCCCAGTGCTATGAGATGCACCAGGCTGAAAAACCAAAGCTGGAAGACATTGTTAAATCAGACTCCGGCTACATGCAGTCCGCAAAGTCCCTGGCATCACTAGGGGGAAGTCTTTTGCAGAATGTCATGGTAAAAACTCTGTTGTTATTTGTAAATGTAATTGCATGTTGTGTATGCTTGCTTATATAACCTGACGATGTAAACTATGTCTTAATTTTATTGTTTGTATAATTAAGTGTTGTTTCACATTGTATGTCAAATCAACAAAACTAAACTCATGCTTTAATTGTTTTAGCAAACGGGTTCCAAGAATGCCGTCAGAGAGTCCCTGATGAATGTTGGCTTTTCCTTTTATCTTATAATTGCTAGAATGCTGGACATCGACCCAAACCTAAATGACAGTAAGTTGGGGTCTTAATGCCCCTTTTTATTATTATATATATTCCGGATTCAGATTTTTACTGTTAGCTGTCCCACTTTTGTGGGTTAATTTTATTTCTACTGTCTTTGAGATAAATCATTAGGAAATGCGAGATTAGAGCTGTGTAGTCTGGCTTAAGCATCCTAGTTACTTTTGTCTAATAATCGGTCTGAGAAGGCAACGGTTGATATTTCTCAATTTGTATTATATCATGCCTGAGTGTTTTGTCATTTTTACATTTAACTGTAACTGGCATTTCTAAGAGGGCTTTTTCATATTTTAATGTTAGGCATATTTACTTGCTACATGTATGTTAATTTGGTTGGTTACTGAAACTTTTTCTGTTAAACGTTTTGGTGTAGAATGCGCAAATGTTTTTTGTGTTAAAAAGAGTCGCGTTTGCGTTTTGTTTTGGTTTAAGACAATCTTCAACTGAACCTGTCCGCACTATTTCTTCATGGTTTAAAACAGTGTTTTGTTACTTTTTAAGTTTAAACGTACAGTGCAATTGGCATTTTGATTTCATGTTTTATTTTGCACATTTTAGTTTGTTTTATAATGATTGGCAATTCAGAGTTAAACCTGGAGCCTGAACATTTGAAAGCGTACGAGTTCTACAAGAAAAACTGCATGTCTGTAGAGGTGGTGAAAGATGACACACTGCAAAAGGTCAACTTCAGAGTCAAGAATAAGGTAAATGGATAAAGCCCAACGTTATCTGGGTTGGAGTCATATTTTACTGCTTTCTCAATGTATTGTTTTATTTAAATTTCGTGTAATATTTTATAAGGGAGCAAAGTAATTTATCTGAGACATTAGAAATAGGAATATATTACCTTTTATAATTTCTTAAATATTTCGTTGGCTTTAGCATGGTTAATCGTTGGCCTATTTTTTAAATAATCTTTCTTGGAACACATAGATCTTCATTGGACCTTGTCATATCTCTTCATTTAATACAGATGCTTTCCATATGTTCAACGCGTATGACATGGGAACTTAAACATTTGGTTTTAGATACTGATTCGAGAGGAGGTCAAGGAGAAATTGAAGTGGAATGTTGATCGGATGTCTCCGAGTAACAAGGTCCGTGATCTCATGGACTGGACCCGGGACATCATGAAGGATATCGACTATCAGCGGAAAATACTGTTCAACCCCATCGCCATCATGTTCACTAAAGGGTGGTAAGTAGGGGAATATTTGACCAATATCTGCGCTGATTCAATACCATTAACGCCTTTTAAACTTTAAAACCTTTTTTATTTTAAGTTTTTCTTATTAAATTAAAATACATTTATATTGTTTTGATATTACTTGGTAATCTTCGTATCTTTATTTTGATTTATGTTAGCCATGTTAGTATATATAAATTGAGTCTAGCTGCTGGTAAACGTGTCTTTTCTTAAGGTTTAGTCACATGTTGGACAATGAACTTAACTTGCATTAGAACGGCATTATCTAATATATTTCTGTAATTTTCTGATAGCTTAGCAACTTCCTAAGTCCTCATATTTTGTAATAGATTGCCTACTTATTTCCTCTTGTTTGAAGTTAACAGAGACAATATTGTGTGGAAATTGAGCCGATAAAAAATCAGGGCCGATAATGAGAAAAGAAGCCAATGCGGGAATGGGTTGAATTGATATGTTTATGCAACAGGGCCAATGGGATTAGAAAAGACCAAAATGGAAATGGTGCGGTTTTATTGGCTGAGACAAATACAATACAATGATGCTGCAAGCACGCGATTCATTTCCCAATTAATGATGTCACCTGTTTATCTTGCCGTTAATTATAAAAAATAAATATTACTTGGCTGAATTTATATTGGCCCTGCTTTTTTGGCTTAAGATAATCGTATTGGCCATCGCCTTACGCGCTAGGTCAAAACGACAATCCTTGGCCGACAAACTGAGCCAATATATGATATCATCCACTTATATCATTTTATTTTAGGTTGCTATGGAATCACCTTGTCACTTTCCTGAGTTTTGCTATCAACTTCCTCATGTTGTGGACTTGGAACGCCAAAGCTTCTCTGGAGGATTATGAACAGTTCCAGAAATCCCCAAACGCTACCAATCAAACATACGACTGGACGGACATTAAAGAGTATGTTTTTATATCTATGATTTGTCGTACAGTTGTGCAATTGTTGTGTTTTCTGGGAATATTTAGCTCCAATATGTTCTTTCTCAGTTGCCATTTTTGTCTTCTTGTATGATTAGGTAAATGATAAAATGTCCTATCAAAGGTTTCACAGATATTTGAATCTAATCTAGATTTGCCGACTGACTGTTCCAATGTGGTATCTTTTTGGCTTACTGGTGGCATTCTTGTGTCATTGTTTTGTCACTTTTGCAGAGAATTGTAATATGTTCAGTGCTGTTTAGTGTTGGCCAATTTTTAATGGTAAAATGTGTAATACCCACATTACCTTGTCTTATTTAATTTAACACCATTTGCCTTTTTATGCTTTTATATCCGGTCTATTGTATAAATTTAGCATAGTATTTTTTCAACCCGATGTGCGTATGTTTTAAAGAAGACAGTGATAAACATGAAATAAATAATCATAAGTCATATTAAAGTCATAAGTTGTCATTTTATTTTGTTCTTACGTGCTTGCAGTGAAATAAAAAGAAATATAGATCAATTTTTATTTTAACGTACAAAATGTTTTGGTCTTTGATTTTGTAAACAGCAGTACACTTCACAATATTTTATCGAGATTGTATTCTTAGAGTTCTCTGTTTATATACAAAATATATTTCTTACAAGAGTATTGTTTGTTTTGTTTTTGTAATATGAAAGCCCTTCAATAGATGCGAATATTTATATACGAGTGCACCTAATACCAAATTATCTTAAAGTATTTTATGACCACTGTGTTGTCTTACTACAGTCCCCGGCCTAGTATACAGCGGATGCCGATGCAGGAGTATACAATCACGATGTATGTGCTGGGAGGGGTCCACAACCTTCTGTCGCTGTTTGTCCTTATCAGTTACTTTCTGTCCAACCATCCACGCTTCCCTACATGCTCTGAGCTAGCCGAGCCTTTCAAGTAAGTTGAATTAGTTAACTTTTGGGTGGAACGAGACCTCAGTTGTATGTCTGTTTAGAACCATTTGCTGATCGACTGGAAGAGTTCTTAACTTCAAATTTGGTCACGACGGTGACTCGAACCCACTTGGGCAAGGACAAAGGCTATAAATTGGTACACTGGAATCAACCTTTAGAAATATTGCTTGTTTGTTTATGTAAATGTGATACGGTACTGGTGTAAATTTCGCCAATTTTGTAATTTCTGTCTTCTTAGCGGAACTATACCTACACATTTGCAATAAACAAGCGCAGCCAATTATGTATAATTGTGTTTATTTAAACTGTAAACAGCACGTTAAACATGTACTAGTATGTGACACAATTTATTATAGGATATGACATCTAAACGTGGGTTTGTTTTGTCGATCTTTGTATTGTTGCGCTTCTGTGCGTGTTTGTTTATGTACATGACATAGTAACTTTACAACACATTTTTATTGTGCATTTCAGACAATGTAAAAAGAAGAAGGAGGGAGGTGTAGGTGCCAGTGATGAAAAGCCGTCAAAGCTAGACGTCAAATTTTTCAGCTTCACTACTTTTTATTATCTTGTAAGTTTCACGAGTACATAAATGAAATACATGTATAGTTAACTATTATTTTTTCATTCACAGAAGCCAACAGTCTATATACTTTATCTTGATACTTAATACTTTACAATATACATAAATTGTATTTGGGGTATTAGATAGTGTACTAAACATTATGGAAAGTGTTCTTTTGTCTAGGCTTGTTTCAGACGTTTCATACAATGTTCATTGCATATAGGTTTATTTATTTGTTTTGATAAATTGTTAAAAATTTAAGCAGCCTTGTGACGCAATTTTGCTCTTTAGATACACATGGTGTACGTGTCTTTTGTAGAAGCAATGCAAATACGGGGTTTCTTTCCAGAGAATCATTTCAAAAAGGGTTAAATTTTACTGAATGTATACATATCCATAGCACCTGACCTTACACTGTGAAATCATTGTAGAACCATTACATTGTGACGATTATAATGAGTTTTCTATATACATGGATTTCACGATAAAAAGAAAACGTATAACTAACTTATAAATATGCCTTTATCTAACTATACACTGTATTTCAGATATTCCTCGGTATGTCCGTGGCAGGTACGCTATTCCATGGATATTTCTTTGCATTCCACCTCCTGAACATCGTCAACAACAACCAACTCCTGAGCGGTGTTATCAAGGCGGTTACACAAAATGGTAGGTCATATACGAATTAAATAGATAAAAAGTCGAAAACGTACACCTTTTGGGGTTTCTGAAACACAAACAATTTTTTTTCTCCAGTTTTAGCCAGTTTACTTTAGTTGTTTTTATTTTGCTCCAGCTGAACACTTTACTCCTATTTACTTGAATTAACTCTAATTTAATTATGTTTAAGCCAAGTTTTCTCCTATTAACTTTAATTTTCTCAAGTTTAATCTAATATAATCCAGCTTACTCAAATTTACTCTTAGCTTATTACAGTTTAGGCTAATGTATACCAATTTACTCTAATTTGGCCCATTTTAAACCAGTTTACTTTATTTTACTCCAGTCAACTCTTTTAAACTCCAGTTTAAACTTACTCTACCATAATGAACTATTATTTATGCCATTTTGAGCCAATTTTTTCGAATTTCGAATTATATCTTAAGAATCTATATCTTAACACTTCCATACTGAATCCTTATTTCCAGGTGTGTCCCTGCTCTGGGTAGCCATACTAGGCCTCATCGTCATCTACATCTATGCCCTGATCGGTTTCACGCTGTTACGTGCCTACTTTAACCCGGGCGACTATCTGTATTGTACCAGTCTATGGCAGTGCACAGTCACCGTCATACGATACGGTCTCATAGGGGATATGTTTGAGGTTGGTTCAAGGTTTAATGTGGGTTTAATGATGCATGTGTTGGCAAAACAGTGATGCGTCAAAATCAATAATCCTTGTTTTGAGTCAGTTTTTTTTTTTGTTATTATTTACATGCGCTTTTATGTACGAATGAATTTATATATTAACTTGAAATTATCTTTTATACAGTACTTTAATAAAGGGGATGTTAACTTAATACTTTGATCGTAATTATTTAAAACTGAACCTAGGTTCTAGTATGACGTTTTGTCAGACAGCTTGATTTTGCCATTACTTGTATAAGCATCAAAACCTCGTGTTCTTATATTCAGATTTAATTACTTTTACTTCGAATTAAAATACATTTAAAATGTTTTTAAACTTTATATATTTATGTTTCAGCATGTTAACCAAGGTGAGACCGAGCGCAGCTTTGCAACATTTTGGCCTATCGTCCTGTACCATGTGTCCTTCTTCATCTTCATCACCACCATTGGCCTAAACATTATCTTTGGTATCATCGTCGACACTTTCTCTGAACTCAGAGATTTAAAGGTGAGAGTTTCTTTTATAAGAGGACTGTTTCTCAAGGAATAAGTATTTTCGGTGAGATTTCATTCATATATAATTTTTCAAATCAAACAGCATTAATCCTCGTATATATATCTTAAGGAGGTGGATCTTGATTTTATCAACACAAGGCAGATTTATGGTAGACCGACCTGTTTATTTTACGCTAAAAATAGTAAAATAGTATACATGCCCATAATAGAATTAGTATGCAAACCAAGTTTTAACTTCGCTATGCTATATCATTGCTTGCATGTACTCTGTTTGTCATGTTTTAAATGTTTAGTTTAATCCTATCCGCAGTGGAGAGCCGAATCCGACATGAAGGATACCTGTTTCATATGCAGCAGGAACAGTTACGACTTTGAACACCACGGGAAGGTAAGTACATGTCAGCATCAAAACATATTGATATTGTTATCACTCACGTATCATGATTGTCTACTCTTAAGGTTGAGTAAATCGATTGTAAAAGTTTTCACATCGCACGTCAGGACTCGAACCCATGCGATGAGGGACCAAGGTGATGCTCTACCCATTTGGCCATGGGTGCCCCTAAAATATTATTTCTTGACTAAGGTTTAGAGAAATAGTTTATTCGTTTTATTTTAATGTCACCTTTAATTATTAGAACCAATCCTTTGACTTATGTTTTCTTTATATCCCATTTATTGCAGGGCTTTGACTACCACGTGCGCAACGAACACAACATGTGGTCGTACGTGTTCTTCTTCATCCACCTCAACGACATGAAGACTAGCGACTATACGGCCGTTGAACTCTATGTTAGCAAACTGGTATGTGGTTATGAAATCATCAAACAACTAATAAACTAAAGAATTTCCAAAATCATACTATAGTAATGGTGTTGTCTAATTCTCACAGTTAAAGTTCCTGATACTAGTTCCTATTTCACACTAGTCACCATCAACAAGTACATGTATATGGTTTGACATTTCTGAAATGATGTCATGACTGATATGATCTAGCAATGGTTCCTATATCACAATACTCTAGCACATATTTTATTCATATGGGTATGATTGTATAATAATTTCTTAATTACACAACTTAATTATATCGAACTATTCTAAAATCAATTAAAATACAAACTCAAATGTTTCATCTATCACTCTTCTCCTAGTGTAGAAAATTATACATAATTTTTAGTTACAGAAACTGGAGCATTTGTGACATGTTTAAGTCATTAAATTATAACTTTCTGATTAGTTCTTATAACATGTCTGTCCTAAATCGTACTTTTAGTAACATACTGGTATATACAGGTACTTTCAATACTTTTATAATCGCACTTTGTACCGCAGACCCAGTTGTAATAAAAGAAGTCATCGCGCTATCTTTTACATATACAATATGTATGAAACAAAAAGATTCCTAATTCGCCCTTTTAAATAATCACAAACTCCATGAGATCATCATATTTCCTTTGTCATGCCTTTAAGTGCTACAAAATAAACTAGTATTTGATCTTAAAATCATTTTCTAAAGCACATGAATCTACTTCTACAAACTGGTGTAAGCTTTTGAACGGTATTAAAACAATAAGTTTAGATCTACAACGGTATGTAATATAATTGTATGAGTAAAAATATTTTCTAAATAACAAATAAAAAGTCGAAATATCCTCAACTGCAATTATAGCTCAGAAATCGCAGTATCGTCTTCAACTACCACAAAGTAGAATATGTTATAACTATTTCCTTCAAAACACTATTTTGGTTGTTCTGGAAGGTTCTTAAATATGTCCTAAATGACGCTATTGAATGGGTTTATTGGTGAAGATTTCCTAAACTCCTTAAATCGATTATCATCACTTGTGTTTTCTACTTATAGTAGACCGCCACACTGCACAGGTAACATTGTTGCAATCATAATGTATTAAATGTATTAAACAAATAGAACAAACCCAACAGTTACAATCGTGGAACGGTCAATCGGCAGGAAAGAGACTGACTGGGGTGTTTAAAACAGGGTTTTCAGATCTATCTCACCTGGCACTTCCTGGGGGCTTTCTCAAATGCAAGAAATGAAAGGAAAGCAGACCTGTTTGACACAAAACTGTCCAAGCGATGGCGTATTCTTAGAGTTAAGTTATGTCGTCATTAAATCATTAAAAGTAAGTAGAGACAACAATGTTATAGGACCACTTAAATTTCATGTAACAATTACATGCCTGAATGATACTACTCTTATATATGGAACTAGTATGTTCTGACACAATGAACTGAGTCACACCGTTTTAGTAGCATAAAGTGGTATATATTATTTTTTTTTGTTGACATTCCTACTTTACTATTTTCTTATACCACAATCTGGTGTGTCCAAATAATATTTTATGAAATATCTATTTACTTATTTTTTTCTCCGGGTTGCATAATTCAAAAGCCAATTTCCTGGATATAGCTAGCAAGGACATATATCGATCTAAATACAGTAATACAGTTATTTATTAAACAATTTTAAGTATACTTTTACTAAACACTTATTTCCAGCTCGACACAGAGAACTACGACTTCTTCCCTATGAACCGGGCCCTGTGTCTGTCCACCATTGACATCGACTCTACCGAGTCCAAGATTGATGACCTGTTATTCCAAGTGACATCGATTGCTCAAAAACAGAGAGAGGATGTAAGTAATACATGCAAAGATCTTCCAACATGTTTTATTTAATTGCATGTTTAATTATAAGTCCGTTGGTATAAAAATGTCTTAACGTTCAAGCTACGCCTTCAATTCTTAATCATTTCGTTCATCTCTAGTGAAGATTAACTGATTAATGTTTTGCCATTTCTAAGTAAATGTTGTGTCCTTGTGTTTGCTTTTTTTTTTTTTTTTTTTTGGTGTTTTCCCCCCAACAATCTTTCATTTGCGGAGATGGTGCCCCATTAAAGCATATAAAAAGATGCCTTCACTGTGTACAGCGTCATGCCGTGAACATCTGGGGCTATGCACATCCAGTCACATATACGTACCGATCATTCATGGAAGTAGCCTTATATGTGCTTGAGCGTTATAAACTACACCAATGTCACTGTCATCATAACATTTGGTAGACCCGATGCACTGCCAATTGCGCTACCTGGTCTGGCGTTTTCAAGTAATAATATAGTCACAAACGCGCACTCTATTTACGAAAAATTTTAGTAGTATAGATCAAAATGTCAAATAACTATGATTAGGTTGTAGATCTCTTTAACCAATGAGAATTCTTTTTTATTTTCAGGAGGCAGAGAAGAAGCGTAAAGTGGAAAAGTTGAAGCAGAAGCGCTGGCAGGAAAAACATCGTCGTTTCATGTTCGGGATCCAACACAGTCAGGAGGACAACGAGATGATGGAGAGAGAGCCGCTAATACCGCCATCCGGCTCCAGTAACGACGTCATGTACCAGGCACGTACAGGCACAGGAAACATGCTGTCGGTCTCTGACGATTCCGAATACTACAAGGAACGAAAGGGGTCCATCTCACTACTTCAGATTCTAGAAGGGCTTCCGAAGGACGACAAAGCTTCCAAAGCATCGTCAAAGTCACACATATTGTCGGAATACGGGGATGAATCGGATTCAGACTCCGCGGGAACGACTGGACCGGAAGCGTCGTATGACCTTGTCAAATCTCGTGAGGGTTCGCATGAACAACTAGATGCTGAGGTTGAGCCGGTTGTTGCCCTGCCAATGCCACCTCTGCCGCGGATTAGTCCTGAGGCGGAACGAGTGTCGCCTGGATCTCGTGTATTACGTGAATCTCATGAGCGTGAATCGGAACATGATCGAGACTTAAGTGGTGATTCAGCTGATGACATTGATGAGTCACGTGTTTTGTTGCCTGATGTAAAACCAAGTGGAAAAGACGACGATGATGTTGAAACAACGCGCCTCTAAATTTATGAAGAATTATTGATAAACAATCATGGAAAAAGAACAAATAATAGACCATAGTGGCACATAAGATTTGTTCAAACTACAAGAAAACAAAATTGTATGTAAAACGTTAATTGTTACGTTAAAATCTTTGTACATATAAATACAGATTTGGTAGATGCCTCTATGGCTCTGGGGCTGCTTGGGTCTAATATAAATGTAATTGCCCCGTTATTTTTTTGCCAAAAGGACTTATTGTAAAAAAAATGCCTTTATATCTGTACATATAACCAGTAAATCTATTCGAAATTGTGAAATAAAACCTGGTATTTATAGCTTGCATTGTATACTTGTTCTCTTCAGTATAATATAATCCCCACGAATAGTATTTGACACTAGATGTATTTTTAAATCTAACGAATTATTGCCTTACACATTTTCTAATTATAAAAGATATTTTCGAAGAAGGGTCATGTTTAACAAAAGAAAACATCTTTGCTTAACACAAAATGATTTTTGTTGCACAAATCTTGCATTCTGTTTGAAAAAAAAACAACTTTAAATGTATTTTAATTTGCTATAAAGACCCCTTTAAAAACACTTCGTGGGTGGTATATATTAAGGGATTAGAATACAACACAAGTGCTAATTAAATTGAATTGTTGATTTTTCTTTGCAGCATGTATTTGTGTATTAAATCAGTTTAACTTATTTGACAATTGACAGTCTAAACTAAGTTTAAACAAGCTGTTACTGCTGAGTCTTCAGGTTGCAAAATTGATGGGAAAAATACACATTTTAAAGTAATTGTATATCTAATTAATTGTTGATTAAAGAATTGACGCGATTGTTTTAATAAAATGCGAAATATATCAAACTTGGATAGTAAATCATAAATAACGATAATATTGAATTTTAAGTGCTTTGAAAAACAAAGCAACAGATAAAATATTTTAGGTATTTTACTGTAAACATAGTGAATCATTTGTACCGCTTTATGGCATAATAAGGAAGCATTTTCGCAGTAATAATCTTAAAGCCTTGATTTTAGCAAGATATGTAATAATCGGTAAAGTTTTGTTTCTTATTTAAATATTTAATGTTTTTCCCAGCTTATTGTTTACTTTGTTGCACTGATTACAATATATATATATATTAACTTTATGAACATCTGTCTCATTTTCCTCTTAATTGTGTTTGTTATTTATCGGTAAAATGTAAACAAACCAACTGCAAACCTGTATGTGTATATAACGTAAGTGTTTTCTGCCTCGTTATTTTGTTTCGGTATGGTTGACTGTCTACACACATTGCATCTGACATAACAATGCAACTGTTCTATTATAGTACAAAGATTATGTTGTTTGTAAATTGTTATTTTTCTACATGTTGATGTTTATATACATATACCGTTTTACAAAGCAATTTAGAAAAAAATGTTTGTACATATTTATTACTTTATCTGCCTTTTTGGTATACTGCTGTATGTATTGTAACCTGTGCCTGATGAATTGTCATAATATGTTATAATAATTCAAGTTCCAAACTTTTGTACATATAAAATTCAAATGAGTTTTATTTATTTTTTGCTTGTTGACACTTTCCTTGTTTTGATGAATATTTTAACTTATAAACTTTTTATTATATCACGAAGGTTCCTTTATATTTCTGATGACAATTTAACTTTTGTGTAAAGTTTGTGTCACTGTTAAAAAAAAGAAAAAGTCAACACATCAGATTAAAAGAGGATTAGATACAACTCGTACATGTATGTTTTGCAATTTTAACTATTACAAAAATGCATGTCGCAGCTAAATGACACCCAATACATTGGTTATTTGCTGACTCCTTAATTGGTTATGTGCTGGATATTTTGTGCATCTGTGGGAAGAAACAAAGGCGGTGAAGCTGTTTCTATCTTTTATATCCATAAAAAACTGTATCTTATCCACCTTTTACGTAATGAAACTAATCATGTGTGAATATATGTGATTGTATAATGATGGAAACACGTCAATCAAAATCAGTACACTTAGTCTTCACTAGCGATGTTGCTTCGAGAAAATTCCCTTTTAACATTATATACAGGCGCAACTCTTTGTCAAGACATCTTAACTGGGATTTTTCTTATGTTTCATACTTTATTTTTTGTTCTGCAATACCCTGTACTGATGGTATCAGACTCGTCTCGATATTTCTGTTTCTTTGATTAGATCAAGGCTCAATATGAGATCACAGGATGTGTTTTTTTAAGGATTTACAGAATATATTTCTGCACTTTCTAGTCTACTTTAACTTGACGTTTGTGTGGGAAATAGGCCCTGTTTTAGAGATATTAAGTAACATTTTATTGAAAACATAAACTTTAGGTATCCATTACTTTTAGAAAAACCGTTATCAATAAAAAACAAATCACATGTAGATGGTTCCCGTTTTTACCAGGAAAAAGGATTCTGCAAAGAAAGTTTGTTTTTGTCGACATATTTATTATTAATAAACTGTTCACGTATACTGGGTATCTCCATTCATTTAGATAAGAAAAAGGTTTAAAGCCTGACTATTTCAAATTTATCATTATTATTATTATTTTTATTATTATTATTATTATTATTTTTGTTGTTATTATTACTATTATTATTATTATTATTACTATTATTATCATTATTATTATTATTATCATAATAATAATAATTATTATTTTATTATTATTATTATTATTATTATTATTACTACTACTACTACTACTATTATTATCATAATTATTATCATAATTATCATTATTATTATTACTTCTACTACTACTACTACTATTATTATCATAATAATTATTATTATCATAATTATCATTATCGTTATTATTATTATTATTATTACAAAAATTATACAATAGTTTTATTGTGTACAGAAGATGGTATGTATAAACTAAATACACAACCTAAATTATATCATATTTATTATAAAATTCATTCTTCATATTTAAACTAAATGTATCTGTTCTCTTGTAACATTAATCACAAATAAATCAACTTCTGAGAGCTGATATAAGTATGAGAACAATAAATTGTGTCAGATATAACATCCCAACTAATATAATCCTGATAAGTGCCTATTGCAAAGCAGATGTTATAGCTGGCCAGCTTGGTTTTCCAATTAAACTTAATTGGCATGTATTTTTCCTAAGTGTACATTGCTTGTGCATGTTCTCCTTCCTCACTACCCACACTCACCCGCCAACAACGGGAGTGGATTAAAAAAGTAGGGGTTGATGAATCAGCTTAGTAATGATGATGATGACGATGATGATGATGATGATGATGATGTAATGATGATTGTGCTGGAAATGATGGTGATGATAATATTGCTTCTACAAATGTTGCTGCTGTAATTATTGTTGCTGCTGATGCTGATGATGTATATAGAATATTAATTTTATTTAAGTCTAATATTGAGGTTAAATAATAATTTGTTGTGATGATAATGTTGCATGTTTTTGTAAACAGTATTTGTACCCAATGCTTGGTTGTCTTCCACCTTTAGGTGGGTATGTGCAATAAAAATAATGAATCTAATACTGACTTCTATCTGCCTCGTTCTTTTAAACCAATTAAAAAAAAAATTATGTTATATCTATTTGGCATTACTTTAGTAAAAATGTCTCTTCTGGGATGATCAAAGCTGCCATTCTTTTTTATAAAGGGCTTCTTAACTTTTAAAGAACCCTTGTTTTTTGTGGGTTTTTTTTTTTGGTGTGTGTGTGGGGGGGGGGAATGTGCCCCTTAAAAACTTTTGAAATGTCTGACACCCAAAAACAAAAAGTCACTCTTAGGTGCAGAGAGCTCTGTGAATTTGAAAGCAGCGTTGAAAGGTTTGGGGCATAGAGGTTAGGTATACGAAGGGGGTGTCTATGGCGCTCCTTGTTCTGACGTGTAGGGTATAGGGGTCGTTCACCAAAAAAATATATATTGGTAAAAATGGTGTGGTGTGATGACTAATAAGGTACCTCAATTATAAATAAAGAATAATTAGTTGTGTGAAGGAACATCTTTCCTAAATATACAAAGGTTGTTGCCAATACAGTATAATTTTTCTACAAAGAAAGTGTCAGTTATTGCATTGAAATATATAATCAAAACATTTGGTCTGAGAATTTAACTACATTGTAACATTGAAATTTACGAATCGGTTGGTAATTCAATCTGATTATCTTTACAAACATATTGCTTACTGGATGCAACAAGCCTGTCTGCTCTTCCTACAAAAAGGTTCAATAAATGTGTTTTGGTACCCAGCTTTTAAACATGTTCACAAACAGCCAA
This sequence comes from Sinonovacula constricta, assembly GCA_007844125.1. Taxonomy (NCBI): domain Eukaryota; kingdom Metazoa; phylum Mollusca; class Bivalvia; order Cardiida; family Solecurtidae; genus Sinonovacula; species Sinonovacula constricta. Next base: position 19,084,853 of record CM017565.1, read on the forward strand.
GCGGCGTTAGAAAACAGTGGACATAAAATGGACAAATACGCCAATCAAATAATTTTAATTACAATCGAGATAAACTTGCCAAAACACATATTTCGAAATATTCACCGATGCTGCAAATGTAACATCGGTATGGTCTGACTTTTACGGACTTAATAATACGTATGTATGAAATCCAAATACAATGTGGACATTATTTTAAATTACCTCACAACTTTCTTTTTATAACGTTATAACATAGTTCTAAGAATGGGTCATCACTTGAACAATTTGTATTTTTATTGTTGTTGTTCAAATAAACCTATTTTTTTTTCTTTGCTTGAATCAGTAAAAATCCTCAGAATGTGCGAGGTAAGAGCTCTGTTGAAATGGCTATCGAAAAGTTTGCTTTTTAATAAAGCAACTAAAGCTCTGCCTTAGACCTCTTATTTTAGATGCAATTAACACCATAGTACTCGTAGCGCTTTGGTTGTAATTGCATCTCCTCGGGTATTTCCGTGCTCGGGACAATCACTGTAAATTATCGGAGGTATTCCGGTTGATGCGAAAGCGTAATCGGAACTCCTCGGGTAATTCCGTCCTCGGGACAATCATCGTGATTTGTCCGAGGTGTTCCATTTGGCGAAAGCGATATCCGGAAATTATCGACCTTTATTATATTTTTAAACACTATCTGAAATGTTACACATCAACACTCGCTCTAAATGTTCATTTTCTCTTTAATTTAGGTCTATAAATAATCACGATGGAAATTGCTGTTTTGAAAAAAGATACCGATAACAAAGCGGAAACTTGATCTCAAAGGTCAGATGGTATACTTAGTCGTAAATAATCTAACAGTGCGTCGTGGCTCAGATAGCAAATAGATGTTTGTCATGACGAATAGGCTGTTATGCTGCAGTTTTTGCATAGATGTAGGACATTAGTAAAAAATAAACAACAAATGTCCTAAACCACTTTTATTTTATTTTTTTATTTTTTTTATTTTTTTTATTTATTTTTTTTGCGCATGCGTCGTGCAACTAACAGCTGATTTTTCCATCTGCTACTTTTCTTCCAAAAACAATGGATAAAGCTATCTAGGAATATTTGTTTTGTAGTTATTTTGTTAGAAAACCACTTTGGAAAGGTTCCCTATTCACCAATTGCCTAAAATTTGCGTAACCTCGTCAAAATTTGTATTTTTCCCTTTGTCAACATATTGACCTTGACCTTCATAATTTATTTTCTTTGTTCTAAGCGGCATCTTGTAAACACGGTGAACAGGCATTCTCTCACCAGAGGGCGTGCTACACAAGTTTCGCTTACACCTCTGTCAACGCCCGTGGTGTACAAGATTCTTGTACAAAATATAAACAATGAATAAAATGCTGGTGAGATTATTTTGATCTCTGTATATTTTACTTAAAATGAAAATGGGTATTTTTATTTTTTTAGAACATTGTTAAGATATATTTTAACAAATTTCGGGGAACTATTTTGCGACATGTGACGATAGAATATCACGTGTATGAGAACTACTTTTCCCGGCGTTGACAAAGGTGTAAGCGAAACTTGTGCAGCACGCCCTCTGGTGAGAGAATGGGTGAACAGGTACATGTGAAAAATGATTTCAGGTATATTTACTATTTACTATGCATAGACAGCAAAACACTATTTTTAACCTGATTTTAACTCTTTTAACAATTTCACCCCTGTTTTTCTTTGACGTCTTCTTGTCATTTAAAAACTTTTATTCTTGCACTGACGCGCACCTGCTAGTAATACCCGAAAGGGACGTATAGCAGTATAAATAGATATATGTGACACGTTTTTACTTTTTAGTTAATCTGACGAGTCGAGTATTTTCACATTTAACGATAACCAACCATTGTTCTTAGGTGTTCGGGAATGATAAATGACTATAGATATGGTCTTGATGTTGTTGTGACGATATTCTCACAACTTTAATGGTAGGAAAGCACAAGTCTCTAAACACCAAGTCTGACTTGTCAGCATTATCTGGACTATTGTAGACGTTATGGGGACGTCCGCTATATATAGACTTTGAATCGGGCTGGAAACGTTATTTTTTTAATACCTTAATTTTTCGACCGAATTATTGTTACTCAACGATGTTTACTTATGGAAAACTCAGGATATTATACTTTTACTTTCTCCATGTGTGTGTGCCTGCGTGCGTGTGTGCGTGGCCAAGTGGTTCTGAATCCACGGTGGTTGGTTTTTTTAGACAGCTTGTAACTGTGATGCCGGAAAAAGGATTCACCACAGTTAAATCATATTTGATATACAACTTTTATAATTACAATGCTACTCATACACACATACGTGACATAATCAAGAGCCTTGATGCAAAACCTGCCAAGTCAACCATACGATGTGTGCTGTGTTTTGGTGTTCTTTCATTGTTGTTTGGGCTCAAAGTGTCGGGTACCACCTTAAATAATTCGTATTATTATTGCCATCAATTTTTTTTAAAAATCGTCAGTGGGCATGACGAACGAGATTTGAACGGAATTAGTATGTTTTGACGCATGTAGATATTTTAAAAAGTATACCAAATATGTTTAAATTTTTATTCAATTAATTTTTAATCAAACGACTAAGGAATGTTTACTGTTTATAAATAAATTGTTTTGATTTTATTACATTTAAATCGTACGGAACATGTTTCCATTGACGTCGATATCGATGTACATAAGTATGATCTCGCTTTTCAAGACTGCAGAGGTTACATTAGAACGTTAGCGAAAATGTTAACAGTGTGGGGAATGGGCCTTTAATGTAGGACAAGCGTAATGGTGATTTTAGAATTTTAGAAATATTGTTGTTGTTGTTTTCATTCCTAATTAACCGGCCACAATAGCTCACTTGGTAGAGCGTCGGCTTTCGGATCGGGAGGTCGAGGGTTCAAACCCCGGCCGGGTCAAACCAAAGACTATAAAGTTGGTAGTAGTGGCTTCCCTCCTAACGCTCGGGGCTAAGGGGACAGCATTACGCCTGACTCGTCGGTGTCAGTATAATAGACCGGCCGGGTTCAGTCCCTGGGCACCTCATAAATGCCCCTGTGCTATAACGATAGAAATGTCGCTGCACAGTATCGGCAAAAATGCCGGCACATCCCATCCCATCCCAATTCCTAATTATATTGAAAAGGAATTTTGTGACTCATAAAATTATGAAAAAGTAGAGTTTTATTGACTTTTATTTCATCGTCCCAAAATGGCCGAATTGCATTTCAGGGTGCTTGTAAATAAAACAACAGCAAGTCAGAAAAATAAGTATATAGACACACCGTTGGTTTAGTTTTATTTTGCCATTACTCAGTATTATGAAAATGATTAATACTGACATCATCAGTGATTTACGAAATGTTCATATACAAAACACAAACCTATGCAAGGAACACATTTTTGTCCATTTTCGAAAATAGAAGCAGATATAACACAATCACGATAAAAAAACTTCTCGATTAGAGATGTATAATTGGTACAAAATATCATTGAATACTGATTGATAATATAAAAAAATAGGAACGTTCACCACAGCCAACTGAAGTTTTGTTCATTTAAAAACTGACACTCCCACCTTTTACCTTCAACAAAATGATGCAGTCTTTAGCTAAATATATGTAATTAATTAAGAATTAGTTATTTACTGCTATAACTTGTTTTTTAACCTTTAAATGTAGATAAATTAAAAGGTACGAAATCAATTATGCCACATATAACAATTAATATATTTCAAAAATCACTTTGACAATCCATTATATGAAAATATTGTGAAATTAACACCATTTATCATGTTTAAAAATCAAACATTTTGGAAAATCATACTGTAGTTTCTACTGAAAAATTGAGCAACAAATCGATAAATTAGTTTCTTCTGTACACATCCTCAAATGTGTTTTAACTGTCACCCTATGTTATCTTGTGGAAATGAAACCAATACATTGTTGCTTAATATCATGCCAACACCTACATAATAATATTTTGCCAGTACCTTTTTCAATTTTACATTTACATTTATTCAAGATAATAAAGAAGCCGAATCAAACTTAAAATACCAACATGTTTCAAACATACTAATAGGGGGACTCATAGACTGTTGAAGGATGACACCAAACAAGAGTGTGGATATTATACCTCTTAACTTGAACACTCTCCTCACTTGAACATCTGTGTTCAACTCCAACACTTCCTAAACCATAATTAATTAAAGTGGTGGCCCTTATAGATAGTTCCCACATCATTGAAAATCCCTTATCTTGGCAGCAAAATTATTAAATCGTATAGAAATTGTATATTTTATTTTCTTGTAATTTCTTCATTTGTAGTTCAAAAATTAAAAGCTATACACCATTGGAAAGCTCTTAAAGTTCAAATTTTTAGAATACAATATTTTTAAAATTGATGAATGCACAAAGAATTAATAAAATTATTGGCTCATCCTTAAACAATATAAATAGTGTATCTTTTTTGTTGTATTTCTTTACCTTTTAAACAATCAAAATATAAGTTTTGATATTTAAAATACTTCGTAAAAGCTGTTTAATTTGATACAAAATTCAGTAAAATAGACTGAAAGATCAAAACACAGTGGTGAGTTTAATACAGCACATATTTCCAGATTTCGGCCTGCATTAGCTTCTGCCTTCCATGATGGCTGCCTTAAACTGTCTTATCAGTGCCTATGACATCACATGGAAACTATATATTGCCTGGGTACACTACACAATCAACTATTGATATTACAAGATTACTAATGTGTTGACACAGCTTGGAAAGTGCTTGGATTTTACATTTACTTTTATTCAAGGTAATGTCTAGAAAGTATTTTATACATTGGTCACTCTAGGTTGCCCATCACAATTTCCGACAGTAAATACGTCCCAGTAAATAGGTCCCTGACGGCATCCTTTCCAGAGCTATGATGTACAACTCTAAGAAGCTGTAGATAAAGGCCTGATCCAGCAACGCTCTCTGCCGATTATCTTTTTATTATACCGCTCCCGATAAATATGTCCAGGAATCTGACGTTTTAGGCTTTCTGAGTGTTGAACAGAATCACATGTCTAAATGCGTCAAGTTGAAAGCTATGAGCTTGAAAGATGCCTGAATGACATAAGCCCAGAATATGTTGCAGTGCACCCACATCGGCCACATCAGCATTGTGTGCATCAAACTCAGTAGTTGAAATGCTAAATTCCCATGACGTTGGCTTTGTTTCTGAATCGTTCATTTAAACACAGATAAACTGTCTACACCGCCAAAAACTTGTCTGAACTTGTTGGTTTTGAGCAGTGCTGAGACCAAAACGAGAAAATCGTTTCATCCGCAAAAATGAGCCACGACAAAAAACACCAAGGAACTTTTCTAGCCAAGTGGCATGTGTGTCAAGGGCAGGATGTATTGACATAGACTGCACTTTCCTTCCATAAAAAACATGTCTCAATCATCTCCACCACAAATGCCTGTGATTTTCTGTTCCCGCTATGAAATGGGTACTGTAGATCGGACATACTGACCAAAAAAAACAAAAAAAAACAACAACAAAAAACAAAAAAACTTCAAACTTGCAGTTTCCCCGGCTGATATATGTGTGATGTGTGGCAGAAAGGCACTATGAACTGAAAAGGCTCTAAAATACTTATAAAAACAATAATAATTTCCTGCACTGAAAAATGAAGACAACTTATGGTCAAACATTCTGAGGACTAAAGACGTAATGTTCACATAACCTGCTAAGAGATAAAACATAAACCAAGAAATTGTTAAAATAGTCATTGTGTATAAACTAATTAGTGCCTTATTACTGAAAGATTTTGTATTTATGATGCTTAACTTAATCAGATCTATGATTTCTAGATCGACTGCATTGGTTGTTGGCAATCCTTTTTTCGTCACTTGCACAGGAATGAAGATTCCAAGGCACACATCAGCGGGTATTTTGGTGATGTCAACATCTGATAAGACACCAATCCATGTTAATGTGTTAATGTCTTCCATCTGACCTGCGGTGCGCCGGTGGTTCTATCCAGACATTGGTCTGGGGTCTTCCTCCACCATAACAGCTGGGCAGCACTATAATGATCGTAATTGGTTGCTGAGTATCTCAAAAACATGAACAAAACCATTCCCTGTTATGGTTAAAACAACTTGTTATGAGAGATAATTTACATTTTTTTTTATCATAAACATTTTCTGACACAGCAGAGGAGCGCGATTCTCTAGTGGTAGGGAACATGACTATGCATCACGGGGTAAGTGGTTCGAACCTTGGTCCGGTCGCTGCGGATTAGTTTTGTTTGATTTTGAAATACACTGCACGTTTATGATCATAATAGCGAATTTCAGCTATTTTGGTGGAGAAAGCCCCTAAACAACAGTATGGGTAGAATCACCGACACGTCACAGACCTTCTATTAGGCCTTCACTCATTAAGTCATTCGTCCCGGTAATGACTTGAACTCAGTCAGGTATAAAATATGTTATTTATACATGACATTGGAATAAAACATAACAGTGATTAAGGTCTCCAGAATCCAGCTGATTCCAATGTTGAAGAAGACTATCACTACAGAAAGGCTTCACTTACTGTCTGACAAAGCAATGACCAGCGTCCCAGCACACTCTTCCTTAAGATTTAAGTTAGTCGGACCTCTGGGTGTCAAGTTCTGTGTTGACAGGAGAGTGTTCACCCTGTCAGGACCATCGACACTTTCAATCATGGCTTTTAAAAGTAAAGAAATTAGTTAATTAGCAAACCATTATCGAGATAATACCATATGCGATATTAAACTAATTTAGGTAAATACATTTTCTGTTTGTCACCAACAGAACTAAAGCCATTCAGACAACATAAGACGGAAACCACTTCATATAAATTTTAATGGATGCAAACTTGGGATCTGAACTTTAAGCAAAAACTTGACACGGTAAGCAGCCATAAGTCAGTAATTATACAATAAAGGCTTTGGAGATTGTCTGTTGAATATATCTTAATACTTCCTCGCCTCCATTTAATGGGCATAACCAACTCTGGTTTGTTGATGTACATGCTTGCCGTGTGTCAAATGCATGTCAAATGAAGATTCAAGGTGGTGTCCGACAGTTTGGGCTATTTTTTCTCTCTCGTGAAACCAAATTAATTAGTTACTTGAAAAGACATTGCAAAAATCTGCTTATTGGTGCCCAACATCCATGTGAACTTCATTTATACTCAGTTAAATGGTACTCAGTCAGGCTGTGCCTGACATGTTTATCACACTGGTGTTTGATAAAGCAAATTTAATCGCGACAGACTTTTTTCCGAGGTGATGGTTGTGTAAATAATTTTTGTATTGATTCAATCTCCTTTTACATATTCATTCATGGTCCGAATAATAATTATTCATACTTTATGAACGTGGAAAGGGGAGTAACTCGTACATTCAAATATGGTCTGGTTTAATAAGTTATTTCCCCTACATTTAATTACTATTTTAGAATCTGTGCCGCATTGAAGTTATTATAACTCCATATTCACTTAAATTTTTCTTAAAAAAATATTTCTTCATAGCAGTGCAGTCTATTGGAACATAAATCATTGTGAATTACTTGTGTATTTCCTTATATTTATGTCAAATGAACTAATCATATATAAAAATACAATCATGTGGTTTGGTTTATTTACTATTTTGGATAAGGCATTCATTTTAATACCACACAGCACTGTGGTATGCAGATAAAATGTCTATATATTTCAGTTACTATTATTTCATTTAACTCAACTTTATTTATTCTGCAGTTCTAAGTTTATATAACATGTGAATATGTTTGCCTTCACATATCTATGAAGACTTATTATTTTCGTTAGCAATTTTACTTGTAGGTTTGTCCTTTGTGTCCACCTTAGGTAACGCAACCAAAGTTTAAAGGTAAAAGGTTAAACTTTAATTATCTTAATTACTTTTACAATTATTAATAAGCACTACAAAATCTCAGTGCATTATTGTACAGCAACACAATACGGTCACAAGCAAATAGTACAAATCCTGATCAGTCAAGGCTCCATCTACAGGAACTATGCCATAACCTAATCTCAGCTGGCTCGGAGATAAATAACTTGTTTTTTAGATTCTTGCTGTTGTTTTGGATCTTACTTTAATATAAAACTGAACATTGATTACTGTAAACATATATAAAAACAACTTCTTTTCATGTAAAGAGTTGAGACCAAGTCCAAAATACAAGCACAGTATAAATTAACTATATATTAAATGAAGACTTTGTTGTAGTTCCACAACTGGTTGGCCCGGTGTCAGGATAATGTGACTGGGTGTGGTATCATGCCAGGTGTTTACGGCATGCTATACACAGTGAAGGCAGCACTATAACTGCTTCAAGTGGACACCGTCTCCAGATAACTGAAATACTGTTGGTGGGACGATAAACCCAATAAACAAATTTTCACTGACTTAAAATAAACTGGCAATGGTAAGGGTGCTCAACTCTAAAACCTTGTATATTGTTTTTCATAGTTTTCAGCCTCTTTTATTCATTTAATTTTTTAAGTTAATTTCTGAAGTCATAATACATTTAATACCAGTTTTAATTTTGTTTACAAAATTCTGACCCTGAATAACTTATCAAGACATTAATGAAAAAAATATGAAGAAATATATAATATATACATTCACAGGGTTTCCTCTTAGCATCCATTTTGATATGGCTTCGTAAATTTAAACTTCTTTTAATTCATTTAATTTATCTTCACTCATTTTGAAGGAGACGTTTCCATGTAGTAAGGTTTTCCAGCTAACCTGGGGTGCTATGGTGGTTCTACCCAGGAGTAAATCTGGGGCTTTCCTTCACTAATAGTTAACTGGACCATAATTGTATCGGTGCAATGTATCAAAAACAATAAGGTTTTACTTCACATGGAAATATTTTACCAAGCCGCAGAGCAAGTCAACTCTAGCAAGTATGGTTGGAGGAAATCATCACTACTGGCCAAGAGGTTAGGTGCTTGGGGGCTTCAGTCAGTATAACTACATGCAATACATCAGAGGAAGTCGATATGACTATGATGAATGGGCCAAAAACGGTTGTGATGGGTGGAGTTACGATGATGTCTTGCCGTATTTCCTGAAGTCAGAAGACTGTCTCATTGATGAACTGAAAGCAAGCCCGTATCATAACACAGGTGGACCACTAGGAGTGTCGAAAGAATTGGCACTAAGTGAAGTGAATAAACGGTTTGTTGCAGCTGGGAAAGAGATTGGATTTAAGGAAGTTGATTAAAATGCGGAAGAGCGAATTGGATTTAGTGCTAGTCAACTAACGGTACGTGGAGGTGAAAGAGGGAGCCCTTCTCGAGAGTTCTTGCGGCCTGCCATGAATAGAAGCAACCTACATGTTGCAGTCAATTCACACGTAATGAAGGTTGAAATAACAATGACTCCATAGCCACCGAAATAACTTTCATAAAAGATGGAAAGTTGAGAACGGTGCGGGCAAGAAAAGAGATTGTTCTGTCAGCAGGCGCAATTGGATCGCCGCAGATTTTGATGCTGTCGGGTATTGAACCAAGGTCACATCTTGAGAGTTTTGGGATACCAGTGCATGTCGATCTTCCGGTAGAGGAAAATCTTCAAGACCATTCGTTGCTAATAATGCGATCTGACATCAAAGAGTCTATTGGCATCACTGAAAGTAAAGCAACGTCACTTGCAACATTGGCAAAATACGTATTATTCAAGTCAGGGTTTCTTGCATCACCTGGATTATACGGCTTTTGTCAAATCATGTCTGTGTACGTCAAAATATCCTGACATTCAGATTCACATGTTTGGGTTGCAAGCTACGCGTAACGATGTCAAAATGGACCAGAAAAAAATACACGACATATTTCCAGAAGAAAGCCAGGACGGCATAACAATGATTCCAATTTTGCTTCACCCCAAAAGTCATGGAACCATTCGGCTCAGGAGTAGCAATCCATTTGATTATCCTGCCATTGACCCGAATTACCTAGACAATGACGAAGACGTCAAGGTCTTCATCGAAGCAATACATTATGTTGAGAAGCTGTTTGAGACAAGCGCATTTAAGGAAATCGCCACAAGTATGCAAGGCCTGCTGGGTCTCAACATCTGTAAAGGACTTCAAAATGGCTCGGATGAGTACTGGTAGCAGTTTGTCCGTTACTTGGCTCAGACGGTGTACCACCCTACATCAACGTGCAAGATGGATCCAGAGGGAGATCCAAAAAACGTTGTGGATCTGGCTTTGCGTGTGAAAGGGATCCAAGGTCTCCGGGTGGCGGATGCGTCCATTATGCCGAACATGGTGTCTGGAAATACGAATGCTCCGTGTATCATGATAGCTGAAAAGGCCGCTGACCTCATTCGAGGTAAAGACACAGTGGCAGCAATACGCGAGAAGACAAAAAAGACGTAGGCCCCACTTATATGGAAACGTTCTTCCACATTCACACTGACATTATTTTGATTATACAAATCATACAACGAAATTCAAGTTCAATTCATAGAAAATGAAGACCTTGGCGCGTTGAGATATCTTCGACCCTAGGAGTCATTATATATATATTAGAACAATCCAAGTTTATGGTATTAGCAACTTCCACATCTTAACCTCTTTTTATATCTAGAACTATATGTACCACCAAAGACCTACACCATGTGTATAGGTCTTTTCTTATGCCTTAAATGTAGTGAGCACAAAACTATAAACAATGGCATCGTTTGACAGCTGTTTGTCTTCTGCGCTGGGTAAATTACATTGGATGATTTAAAATTGAAGCCGCAATGAATTGAAGTTTTAAATGCAACGTTTGTGGGGAGAGATACTCTGGTATGTTGCAAACAGGCTTTGGAAAAATTTAGATATATCAGATACTACCCTATATGTTGGCTGTATGTGTGCGTTTCTGTAGCTCAATGTATCACTGTATTATTATTGCATTAGGTAGAAAAACAATGTTTATCTCCTGCAGTGACCTGTCATCCGAGCTGCCATCTTTGTTTTGACTTCTGTCACAAAAGTAGTCCATTTAGGGAAATGGACGAAATGATCCGACTACCTACTATCCCCTTCCATACTTTAAAATCTCAGTTCAAATCTCGTTCGGCGACGATTCTTGTTTGATGGCAGAGGTAACTGATTTGAAAAGCATGTGACCCCTGATGAGAAGAATGGTATAAACGTCACATGATGTATCCTGTCTATGTTACCCTTATACTTAAAATTGTGTATGATTCGAAGACATTTTTGGTTGACTTGTGGTATGAACTTCATTTATACTCAGTTAAATGGTACTCAGTCAGGCTGTGCCTGACATGTTTATCACACTGGTGTTTGATAAAGCAAATTTAATCACGCCGGACTTTTTTCCGAGGTGATGGTTGTGTAAATACGTTTTGCATTGATCCAATCTCCTTTTACATATTCATTCATGGTCCGAAAGAGCTTTTTTTCTGTTTTATCAATTAATTATTATACATGCATGCATCGCATCACAAACATAACCCTTATTCAATTCTTATTTATTTTATACGAGCATTGTACTAGCGTACCGAGATTTATTGATGCAGACTTGAAACCAAATGGTTTACCAAATTGATTCCGATCAGATTATTTGTTAAGGTATCTCAAGATGTGTTTTTTGTCTGGCGGAATGTAAGTCATTACCCCAAGCCGAAAGTGGCTATTCTAGATCGAGTCATTTTGCAAAAGCTCTGACAATACATCCTTAGCAGGATATGAGTTATTATTAAGCATTTTAAAACATTTTACAATAAATACAATTTATAAATATTGATTATAAATGTTATTGTAATCAACCGCAAGTTGCTTACTTGGCGTTATAAATGATTCTTTCATTTTTAAATGGACCTTTAAAATGTCAATTTGTATATTGATATATATATATATATATATATATATATATATATATATATATATATATATATATATATATATATATATACATATATATATATAATATATATATATGTATATTGTTGTATTTTCGTTTTTTCCCTAGTTGCTAAAACAAAGTATGTATACAGAAATTAAATATTGTTTGAGTATGATCAAATATGCTTTTAACTCTATTATATGTTTGCAAATTTACCAATGTTTTAAAAAATGGCAATGGTATAGCGTCCTTGCTAGCATTGTCAAAGCAAATATGGGTTGTTCCACGACTGGTTGACCTGGTGTGTGGATAATGTGACTGGCTGTGGTTTCATGCCAGGTGTTCACTTCATGCTATACACAGTGAAGGCGGCACTATATCTGCTTCAAGTGGACACGGTCTCTAAATAACTAAATAAATAAATAAATAAATAAATAAAATAATGTCGGTAGGACGATAAACCCAAACAAACTAACACATTTTATATATTTAGTTAACAGCTGTATTAATAGCACGACATAACACACTGTGAGACCTGTAAGAGTAAGACTGCATTTTAGCAAAAATAACTTGACAACAATTTACATTATGGAAAATAGATTTTTATTATAGACACTTGTTTTAATGAAAGATGTCTTGTTAATTGGTTTGGCTTAATTTTTCAAGAGTTCGCACTTGACACACTTATGGACCTATTGACAATGTCTAGTTATTACATGGGAGGAAGATACCAAGCCATTTACTGTGTAGTCTGGTCCATTCCAGTTCAGTAGGCAAAAAAAACATTCATAATAATAGTCATACTTTATGAACGTGGGAAGGGGAGTAACTCGTACATTCAAATATGGTCTGGTTTAATAAGTTATTTCCCCTACATTTAATTACTATTTTAGAATCTGTGCCGCATTGAATTTATTATAACTCCATATTTTTCTTAAAAATTATTTCTTCATAGCAGTGCAGTCTATTGTAACATAAATCATTGTGAATTTCTTGTGTATTTCCTTATATTTATGTCAAATGAACTAATCATATATAAAAATACAATCATGTGGTTTGGTTTATTTACTATTTTGGATAAGGCATTCATTTTAATACCACACAGCACTGTGGTATGCAGATAAAATGTCTATATATTTCAGCTACTATTATTTCATTTAACTCAACTTTATTTATTCTGCAGTTCTTAGTTTATATAACATGTGAATATGTTTGCCTTCACATATCTATGAAGACTTATTATTTTATTTTTGTTAGCAATTTTACTTGTAGGTTTGTCCTTTGTGTCCACCTTAGGTAACGCAACCAAAGTTTAAAGGTAAAAGGTTAAACTTTAATCATCTTAATTACTTTTACAATTATTAATAAGCACTACAAAATCTCAGTGCATTATTGTACAGCAACACAATACGGTCACAAGCAAATAGTACAAATCCTGATCAGTCAAGGCTCCATTATCAGGAACTATGCCATAACCTAATCTCAGCTGGCTCAGAGATAAATAACTTGTTTTTTAGATTCTTGCTATTGTTTTGGATCTTACTTTAATATAAAACTGAACATTGATTACTGTAAACATATATAAAAACAACATCTTTTCATGTAAACAGTTGAGACCAAGTGCAAAATACAAGCACAGTATAAATTAACTATATATTAAATGAAGACTTTGTTGTAGTTCCACGACTGGTTGGCCCGGTGTCAGGATAATGTGACTGGGTGTGGTATCATGCCAGGTGTTCACGGCATGCTATACGCAGTGAAGGCAGCACTATAACTGCTTCAAGCGGACACTGTCTCCAGATAACTGAAATACTGTTGGTGGGACGATAAACCCAATAAACAAATTTTCACTGACTTAAAATAAACTGGCAATGGTAAGGGTGCTCAACTCTAAAACCTTGTTTATTGTTTTTCATAGTTTTCAGCCTCTTTTATTCATTTAATTTTTTAAGTTAATTTCTGAAGTCATAATACATTTAATACCAGTTTTAATTTTGTTTACAAAATTTTGACCCTGAATAACTTATCAAGACATTAATGAAAAAAATATGAAGAAATATATAATATATACATTCACAGGGTTTCCTCTTAGCATCCATTTTGATATGGCTTCGTAAATTTAAACTTCTTTTAATTCATTTAATTTATCTTCACTCATTTTGAAGGAGACGTTTCCATGTAGTAAGGTTTTCCAGCTAACCTGGGGTGCTATGGTGGTTCTACCCAGGAGTAAATCTGGGGCTTTCCTTCACTAATAGTTAACTGGACCATAATTGTATCGGTGCAATGTATCAAAAACAATAAGGTTTTACTTCACATGTAAATAAGGTTGCCTTTGAAACCTACTATATTAGTAATGTAACTTAGAAGAATAAACATAACTTTCTTTTTAATAAAAACTTTCTGGTTGGATAAAGATAAATGAAGTATATTACCAAACAGCAGAAATTACACATCTGCCCCACTGAGAAAATGGTAAGGGTGATTACACCCATATCTGAGGTCATTGGTTAAAACCCCCTTTTATTGCTATTATATATATTAATTATAAGTTTTGTGTCGGTGCAATGAGACAATCTGTAGAACAGGACCATAAATTGAAAATATTTTAATTTTAAAATTAATATCTAAATGTAATAATAAATCAAATATCATTTCTACTGCCTTAAGACTAGAATATCTGACATGATCTCTGCATTGCTAACAAGATGCAAGTGAATTTTTCAAGTGTACACACCTGTAACTAAATGCCAACTTCATTTTTAACAACCCATACTAATTATTCTCAGTCATGCAGATGTCTTAATGCAAACGTGCCTGTACCTATATAGCACAAGACCTTGTAGCAAAAGTATAGATCCTGATAAAATATCTTGTTTATGACATTTTCCTTCTGATGCCTAAGATTTGTGTTTTGTTAGATTACTTCCCTTTTAAATAAAGTGTATATTCCCATATAAAGTCAATAATAGAAATTCCAAAATTGTGATTATGCAATTTAGGGGTCCACTATCTCATTGAGTGTGCACCCTTAGTTATTTTGACTATAGGCAACATACTGACAATAACTAGTTATTTCCGGAATGTGGAATGTTTCACTTTATGCAATGTATTTTATTGCTAAGGACTAAAATTCCTCGGCGCAGCTTGAATTTGATTTTTCAATTTTATTTAGGACTTTAATTTTATTTTGGACTATTTCTGTTAAATCAAACCTTTCTAAATGTTTTTTTTTTTTCAACCAAGATGATTGCATGATTTTTTTAGTTGCTTTTCTAATTTGACTATACTTTGAAACTTTTAAGGGGCATATAGATTTTAAAAAGGCAACTTAAATAACACCAACTGATTTATTGAAATATATCACTTTCTCGATCAATCCATTTTATACATCTATAACAAACTCCTATTCTTACATGTATTCATTACTTGCTTAACGTGATACAATATTTGAAAATAAGCCTTATATTTTATGAATGTGTACAAGTTTATCCTTTCAAGTTTCAAAAGAGCAAACAAAAACCAAAAATGCATTATTACTATTCTATTTTATAAAACACACACATATCATTCTGCAGTCTGATCCTCTACAAAAAAATGAAAAAAAGGAAAGTTCTAGAAACTTAAAAAACTAGAAAAAAATTACTTACTGAAGATTTATGAGCAATATATGTAGAAACAATAAAAGTATTATTAAAATATTGTGCTTATTATACACATGATTACAGATTTAAAAGTACAATGGAAGGCAAAAATTTAAATGTCACAAAAAAGTTCAAGGTAATAAAAAAAACTACATGAAAGATCCAAACATCCCAAAAGTGTAAATATAAAAATTAGTTATTATCAAAAATCAAAGACCTTATCTACAAAATATATACAGTCATCCTATAATCAGTAAACAATATTTGACAGCTGGCTTAAGTTCAAACTTAATAACTTTTGGCTCCTTAAACCATGTTTTCCTACTTCAAAACACATCAGTCTATGACAATGGATAACAGGAAAAGTTCAATAGTTCCACCATCTTCAGGTCAAGCAACATAACACTGTCTTAATAACTGCTTTCTGCATCCAGGCACAGCTTCTGAAACAGGAAAAAGCAACATAAATTTCTATCACTATTTTCTAAGTGGCAGACAGTTATTTCCCTGGAAACATCAATAATTAATAGTCCTTAAAGTATACTTGGTTCAATATTGCATTGTGTTGGTGCTATGTAAAAATAAATTTGATCCACATTGTTCAATGAACAAATTGTTAAACATTACAGAACTCCCTTGGACAAATATCTTTAGCTTGTTTATTTGGCATTGATTTGTTTTTTGTTACATCGCACAGACACAATTATATCATACTAGCAATGTCTAGCTAATTATTGGTGGAAAAAGACCACAGATTAGCTGGAAATCTCCTCTCATTAAAGTTCTCACCCCAATCTGGACTCAAACCCATGCACCCAGAGTCTGAAAAGTTACAAGTCAGCTCAGCTACTGGCACCGTAAAATTATATTTTCTTACATGCAATAAAGAATCTCATGATTGATATTTTGATATGGTATACTGGAAGTGCTCGCTACGACCAGTATTTGATCCTTTGTAGTGAAGGCACAGAGCAGGTATCGAATATGACATGCAAACTGTAATTTATCAATTTTACATAAATATTACAACTGAGGCATTACTGGGTCATTGTTATTATTGAACAAATTTTTTGGCCAAAAGATTGCTTTATCCATACCTTGATGTTCATGTGGTGGAAAGCATGTGAATTTTTAATTCTAAATCAAGCTAACTATGATGTGTATACATAAGGGTTCCCTAAATGAAAAACGTGTTTTGTGCCACACAGTAACAAGTCTAGACCATAAGTATTAATGAAACATGTTTAACGTAACCATAATTTTTCTTGTTGTTTTTTTTGAAAGCTACTTTTTAGCATCAAACTGTCAAATATCCTCTTTGCAAATTACAATGAATGTTAACAAGACAGTTTAATAATAGCTCAATGAATCAATGTACCATTTGTCCACATATTGGGCAGCATCCTCACAGTGGAGACAGACATCAGTGTACCATTCCATGTAGAACCACATCACAGATGAACAACATACTACATACAAGGGGTTGTCTGTATAATAAAGTGCACAGATTACACATATATCTATTAATCCCATCACATTGTAATGCTTATTTATGTATGTCCCTAAAAGGTTGAAGTCCTTTAATACTCCTCAGCCTGGGTTCAAACCCCGGTCAGGCCAAAAACTTAAATATGAGGTCTTTCAGCTGATCATGACAGCTCTACCTAGATATATCTGGGATTGGGATTGGGATTAGCCGGCATTTTTGCCGATACTGCGCAGCGACATTTCTATCATTATAGCACAGGGGCACTTATGAGGTGCCCAGGGACTGAACCCGGCCGGTCCATTATACTGACACCGACGAGTCAGGCGTAATGCTGTCCCCTTAGCCCCGAGCGTTAGGAGGGAAGCCACTACTACCAACTTTAAAGTCTTTGGTCAGACCCGGCCGGGGTTCGAACCCACGACCTCCCGATCCGCAAGCCGACGCTCTACCACCTGAGCTATTGCGGCCGGTCAGATATATCTGGATGCTACTTCCAAATATAATAAAAACTAGTTACACGATTACATTTGCTTTGTGTTAAAGCTTTTTTGAAAACTAGAGTAGATGCAGACTAGGAAATTATTGGTTTCTACTACAGATAAAATACTTCACACCATACTAAGTTAATCTCTTATGCTACATTCGTAATATGTTCGGGGCTTAAAACTACATGGAAACATTTAACTAGCCATATTGCTATAAACTCAGCAGCAAAAAAGTGTAGATCCTGATCAGACAGTTCTCAGCAGGAGCCCACTGATCTGGATCCACATTATTTACCTAATCCTGATCAAAATGTGTAATCATCAGGTTGAGAATTATTACCTAAATAATATTTGTAAAATGCATCTTACGAGGTTTTAACTTGGAAATATACATATACATTATCTTACAAATGGTAAAGGTAATCTATTGAAAACATCCTTACCTATTATTTATTGTGTTAAACCACCTGACCTGATGTCCCCTCATAGTGTGAGAAAACCATGTTTAATCTGAGATTTCAATCCTACACAAAATAAACCGATACTAACTCTTATTGTGTTCACATTCATGCTGAATTCTTAGTTTCTTGTGCTTATATATAAATATTAAGAAAAAGAAGCAAATTATGAAGGTACTGATCATAAAGCTGCCAACACTATTTGCCCAAACCTTAACACAAATGTAATTAAAAGGATAAGAACTTTTAATTAATTACCCATAATTATTTCAAGTTAACTTCATACATTTATATATTACTAGAAACTGTATCAAATAATGCTGACTCTGATCTCATTATTTAACCTTCACCTATTTCCTAAACATAATAGTCTAAAGGGATCTGATCACTCCAAGAAAAAACACTATTCTTTCTTGTTTTTAAAGCACAACCCTTATCATTGTGTTAATGAAACACTCATATAAGTTAATGCCTTACATTACATGCACAGGTGCCTAGACATTATTAGACTGTAGCAAAAAGTGCATATCCTGATCAGACAGCTTCCATTGGGATCTGGCTTATCTTGATCTACACTTTTTGCCTAAGCCTGATCAATTTATATTGAGCAGGCTAAGAGTTAATGACATTTTTTAATAACCATTTATAATTTTTTCAAAAATCATTAATGTAGTCATCTTTTCTTAACATTCATTTTCACAATTGACCAATATAAGATAATTGACTGTAGTCTAATCTTTTGAGAAATGGTAAACATGTTTATTAGTGAAACGGGCTATTAGTTACTAATTATATAGAAAATTCCCTTTAAGATCATATCCAATTCATAAGATTAAGACTGCAAATATTTAAATGTTTTGTTAAAACACCATTACATAATTTCTTTTCTGTGATCTAAAGTAAATAGCACCTATATCCTTAACCTCAAAATCACAGAGACCAAATCATTCCATGATATAGGCCTTTTCTTATTAAATATATAGAATTAAATATTTAATCCTTAACATGCTACATTTATTATTACCACATATTTACTTTACGCCCTTCTGATTAACAGATACTGTATGATTCAGTTCACCTCACACGACTTTATACCCTTCTGATTTACAATGCCTAGCCTTCAATACTTTACCTCAACTTCCCCTCACATGTTTAGCCTGCTGGCTGTACAGCAGTTACCCAGGGTGTGGCACGAGGAGCCACATGCGAGAGATTTAGGAAACCTGAATGAGAATCATTATTGCCTACCTATTCCCATAAGAGATTGCAGCAAATAGACAACAAATCCATTTTCCCAATACAGAGATCCCTTTACACCCCAAAAATGATCAAAAATAGACACTAACCAAAGCACAATAAGGAAGTGACATTATTTTGACTTATCAGTACACAAATGGTAGGACCCTTGAGGGTGCATTGCCGGTTCTGCAACCCTCCTACCCCGGAGACTCTAGCTAAAAATGGACCGGTGGCCGTTCTCCAAACTCTAGGCATACTGTGCTAGATGAACTAGAGCACCTGCTAACACCAAAGCATCTGCA
This sequence comes from Sinonovacula constricta, assembly GCA_007844125.1. Lineage (NCBI taxonomy): Eukaryota > Metazoa > Mollusca > Bivalvia > Cardiida > Solecurtidae > Sinonovacula > Sinonovacula constricta. Next base: position 19,104,392 of record CM017565.1, read on the forward strand.
GAAGGCGGAGCTTCATACCCATGTGTACTGACGGAGGATACAACATCCACTGGTGATGGATACTGCAATGTATGTCATCATTATGAGCAAGCACATAAATCAAAACATACGGAATCTGTGGCTCAAGTCCCTAGGAGAAGCAATCCCTTTCATGTGTTTCTAGGCCTTTCGACCCAGATGGTTCTATGAACAAGTAGAAAGATTTCTTTGTAAATCTTCTACAGAATATATAAACATGGTTAATAATGTGCAGAGCGCCAATGGTTCTATTTGCAAATATTACCTGTAAGTTAAATCTAGGGAAAATCTAATGCAAGCCTTGCTAATATACAGGTAATGTCATTAAGCAGAGTCACTAGCAGGTTCTTATTACTAATATAACATGTATTGTAAATCTACAGAAACACCTTAGAGCTGGACATTATAAATATACATGTTATGTCATTAACTACTTAAGTATAACTGGACTGCGAAATGCTAGTGGTTCTTATGTATAACTTGGCCAGTGAAACTTGGTGGTTCTGCATAGAAAGATTTATTGTTAATCTTCTACACAGTGCAACTCAGCCACCTACATGAAATAGGCCAGTGGAATGACAGAGTTTCTTTATGTTGGCCAATGAAACTCGGTGGTTCTGCATAGAAAGATTTATGGCAAATCTACAGTGCAACACAGCCACCTACATGAAATAGGCCAGCGGGCGTTTGTGGTTCTTTGTACAAAGATATTGTGGATAGCTATAGCTAGGTCTAACCTTTTTCACTCAAACTAAATCCTTTACTACAATTGCCCCTTCACACTAGTCCCCCTTCTACGACATTCACTGCAAAATAACCTTATACTTCTTGTCATTTAGATTCCTGTCCAAAATCAACAATCTCAACATCTTTACATCCCCCACCTACTCCTCACATGCCATTTGTTGCCTCCACATTTCATTACTTCACCCTCACTTGATAACATCTGCTTCAAGTGATTTACCCAATGGATAATTTTCATGCTTCACGTCTCCAACTAATTCATACCCTTCAGAGAATCTCTCACACACTACATTTCATAACTTCCCATTCTCCTTACTAACAAATTAAGTTGGCACTTATGATTTATTACTTTTAGTCTATGATTGCTTGCATTATGAAACTTAAAACCCTTTAAATAAATAGAGGGAATAAAATCTTAAAGACTCAACAAAACCTAAATTGAAGTCCAAAATATCCTAAATGTTTCCCTCTTTGCTAAATATCCCTAACCTAAAGAATGTACCCCATGAAGTAGGAAACCACTCAAGCAAAGCCCTAAGCCTATATCCTAATAAAATAACCTGCATCTAATTCACCATGTCAACAGGCATATCAGCCTCACAAATGAATGCTGTGCGCACAGTCTTTTTACTTACTCGGTCGGTCGCAAAGGAAACATTACTTAACCCTAAATTAACGCATGCTTGGGTCCTAAGATGATGAAAGGGCTGGCAAGATGTAATTATGAAAATTCAAATGCGAGGCTTCAGTCCTGTGACACGGTTATAAACAAGAAATTTCATGCTTGAGCAGGGAAACCCCTAAATGATGCAAGCAACCATATACCCAAGGTAATTGCACATTAGTGACATATTTGCTAGCTTAGAGGCAGAGACGATACAAAAAGCCATTGGAATGGCAGTAAATGCATAAGAGCCACTGATGAATCTGAATTAATTGGAGAAATCAAACATTGAAAAGATGAAATAATGAAATGAGAAGGCAACAAAAGACATATTTGTTGCAGAAAAAGTCAGAAAAAAATTCAGATTGTACTTTTTGGACAGAAAACTAAATGACTCAAAGTACTTAGCCATACATTAGTGAGAATTAAATACAGGGCGACTAAGTTATAAGAACACATGTAAAGCTCGAGACTGGGGTTGATATGAAAAAAATACAACTTTGCACTATCCATGGTCAACATCTTGGACTGTGCCATCTACGGTCCTCATCCGGTCATCGTTGATAAGCAAACCGTAACCTTCCCCTGACTTCTCTTTGTGACACCTTCACTAGACAGTCTTCTGCATAGAAAAAAATATTGTTAATCTTCTACACAGTGCAACTCAGCCACCTACTTGAAATAGGCCAGTGGAATGACAGAGTTTCTTTATGTTGGCCAATGAAACTCGGTGGTTCTGCATAGAAAGATTTATGGCAAATCTACAGTGCAACACAGCCACCTACATGAAATAGGCCAGCGGGCGTTTGTGGTTCTTTGTACAAAGATATTGTGGATAGCTATAGCTAGGTCTAACCTTTTTCACTCAAACTAAATCCTTTACTACAATAGCCCCTTCACACTAGTCCCCCTTCTACGACATTCACTGCAAAATAACCTTATACTTCTTGTCATTTAGATTCCTGTCCAAAATCAACAATCTCAACATCTTTACATCCCCCACCTACTCCTCACATGCCATTTGTTGCCTCCACATTTCAATACTTCACCCTCACTTGATAACATCTGCTTCAAGTGATTTACCCAATGGATAATTTTCATGCTTCACGTCTCCAACTAATTCATACCCTTCAGAGAATCTCTCACACACTACATTTCATAACTCCCCTTTCTCCTTACTAACAAATTAAGTTGGCACTTATGATTTATTACTTTTAGTCTATGATTGCTTGCATTATGAAACTTAAAACCCTTTAAATAAATAGAGGGAATAAAATCTTAAAGACTTAACAAAACCTAAATTGAAGTCCAAAATATCCTAAATGTTTCCCTCTTTGCTAAATATCCCTAACCTAAAGAATGTACCCCATGAAGTAGGAAACCACTCAAGCAAAGCCCTAAGCCTATATCCTAATAAAATAACCTGCATCTAATTCACCATGTCAACAGGCATATCAGCCTCACAAATGAATGCTGTGCGCACAGTCTTTTTACTTACTCGGTCGGTCGCAAAGGAAACATTACTTAACCCTAAATTAACGCATGCTTGGGTCCTAAGATGATGAAAGGGCTGGCAAGATGTAATTATGAAAATTCAAATGCGAGGCTTCAGTCCTGTGACACGGTTATAAACAAGAAATTTCATGCTTGAGCAGGGAAACCCCTAAATGATGCAAGCAACCATATACCCAAGGTAATTGCACATTAGTGACATATTTGCTAGCTTAGAGGCAGAGGCGATACAAAAAAGCCATTGGAATGGCAGTAAATGCATAAGAGCCACTGATGAATCTGAATTAATTGGAGAAATCAAACATTGAAAAGATGAAATAATGAAATGAGAAGGCAACAAAAGACATATTTGTTGCAGAAAAAGTCAGAAAAAAGTTCAGATTGTAGCTTTTGGACAGAAAACTAAATGACTCAAAGTACTTAGCCAAACATTAGTGAGAATTAAATACAGGGCGACTAAGTTATAAGAACACATGTAAAGCTCGAGACTGAGGTTGATATGAAAAAAAATACAACTTTGCACTATCCATGGTCAACATCTTGGACTGTGCCATCTAGGGTCCTCATCTGGTCATCGTTGATAAGCAATCCGCAACCTTCCCCTGACTTTCCTTTGTGACACCTTCACTAGACAGTCTTCCTTCAAAGGCCAGATTCACTCAAAGTCAACAGCACCCTTAACCTAACTTGACACACGGACAATGCAAAAGCCTCAGATCTGCCTAAATGAATCTGCCACACAGCCTTGCAGCCCCCGCAGACCCACAAGTGAGTATCACGTGCAAAAAAATGACGATGATACCAGCACTTAAAATTAAATTGTGAATGTGTGTGAATGCAAATTAAATGGGGTGCAACACCCAAATGCAGACATTGGAAAGATGCAAACATGTGTTGGCAGAAGATGGAATGGA